>CATIWO010014635.1:0-15517 GCA_949673435.1 Macaranga tanarius | reverse complement strand
TTTTATACAAAAATTTTTTAATCTTCAAAATATTTAATTTTTCAATTTAATCCAAAATTCAAATAATTTAGAAATTCACTTTCTCTTATACTCTAATACCACTCATATACTTCGTTAACTACAAATAATATAATTTTTTTTCTTTTTAATTTTGAATTTTTTTTTTCTTTTTTGAAACAAAATATTTTTGATGATCCAATTTTTTTCTTTTGATAAAATTTAGAAATAATTTTTTTTCTTCATAAATTTTCATAACTTAAAATTAGATCGAAATTAATATATATATACATACATACATACATACATACTCGCATATATGTAAAATTAATATATTTTACACAAAATTTCAACCATTGAGTATAACACATCTAATGGTCTAAATATATAGTTACTTCTATTAAAAATTACCTTATCAATAAATTGATATTCTCACTTCCATTAATGGTTTCTTTCCTATTTTAAAAGTAAATACATAAAATGAATAAATTATAACTAATTATACATGTATTTTTTAAAATACTGAAATATTATTGAAAATATATTTGAGAAATAAAAAGTAGAAATAATTGTGATTTTTTTAATGAAAGTAGAGTTTGAAATATAAATATTGCATGTAATGAATTTCAAAATATTAACAATAAGTAATAAAAAATATATCAAAAATTATTGTTAATAAAATAATTTATACATATATGTATGTATGTGTGTGTACATATATATATATATATATATATATATATATATATATCTAATTTTGATTTAATTTTAGAAGAAAGAAAAAAATTATTTCTAAATTTTATCAAAAGAAAAAAATTGGATTATCAAAAATATTTTGTTTCAAAAAAAAATAAAAAAATTTTCAAAATTAAAAAGAAAAAATTATATTATTTATAGTTAACGAAGTATATGAGTGGTATTAGAGTCTAATAGAAAGTGAATTTCTAAATTCTTTGAAATTTGGATTAAATTAAAAAATTAAATGTCTTGATAATTAAAAAATTTATGTGTAAAATTTTAAGGACTTAAAATATAGTGAATGTACCAATTTGAAATAGAAATAAAAGTTACGTAATTAAAAAGATAAAAATCAAAATTAAGAAACCAATTTGAAACGAATGGTAAACTTAAGTAACCATTGGATAAATTTACCCAAGAATTCAGATTCTAAGTTTATTTTGATCAGAAAGTTAACACATAAGAAATATAATTAATAAAAATTATAACAGTAATTACAATGTGCAAAGGAAAATTAGAATTTTACCATGGCAAATAGCAGCAAAAATATTATAAATACTGATAATGATATGAAGAAAGTCAAAAAAGAGGTCAGCAAGTTGCAAAGAAGAATAAGAGGGGGGTTGGCGTTGGCGGGACAGTCTGGCGAGCTTATCTTTTGCCCTCGTGTTTACAGCTAAACTACCGTTATAACCTTCTGTGTCGCATTTACAAAACTACCCCTGTTTGTGAAACATTAATTCCACACTGTCTTGCAGCAAAAATAACGGATCCCGTACGCTTTCCGCTGAAAATGACTCCCCCAACCATTCTGGTCAACAACTTCTCCGCTTTCGTGCAAGTTTAAAACTGAACTCATTGCCCGCATTTTTCACGCTCTCTTAGCTACACTTTTTTTTTTTTCAATTATTTTACGCTCTTCTTATTATTGTTACCATGTAAAAATTAAAAGTGTGTATTAAATTATTAATATTATTACAAATAACGATTTGTTCACTTTATTAAGTAATTAGTGCACTTGATGAAGGTTTTCTATCCACATCTCACAATTAGGATATTACGTGTCTGCTAATAAATATATATCTTTATGTATTTTGATAGTAACATATGCTATGAGAAAATAAACTTATAAATCTATATATATATTAAATTATGAGTCTTAAAATCATTAAGCTCAAATATTGCTACGTGTCAGTGTCACTCCTCTTTATTCAGTATTCAGTTATAAAAGCTTATGTATTGAATTTTAAAAATTCACAATATTTTTTTAAAAAATATATTAAAATTATTTAGTTAATTACTTATTTAAAATAAACTCCTATTTAGTTAATTACTTATTTAAATTAAACTCCTTTTAACCTAAAACTCAATTTAGTATCGACCATCATAAAACTACTAATATTAGGCACTCTCATCGTCCTTCAAATTCAAATTAATTCATTTCTACAATTTTTTTCCCTCTCTTCATCATCTTTTCTTTTCTTCTGCTAACTTTTGTTAGTGACTCAAATAACAATTTATGATTATTTATCTGGTACAATTATTTATTCATTTAATATCTAAATATATTATTCTATAAATATCGGCGCAACGCGCGAGTTTACAACTAATTTTTTGTCACTTTTGAACTAAATTGGAAAAATAAAGAGATTGATGGATTAAAATAATTTTGAAGACAATTTTAAATTATTGAAAAATTTTAGCAGTACTCGTTTTGAAACAAAATTAAAAATAGGTCATAAAAAAGAAATAAATTAAAATTTAATATCCAAACTGCAATAAATATAAAGTTGGATAATCATCATTGCATTTAACCCATGTATAATTCATGTAATTACTGTTAAACTATGATTAATTTACTTGAAGATTGACTCACATGGTGATATTTTTATTGCTTGATTGTTACTAACATGTATTAAGGACACAAATATAGAGATATGGAAAACCGTGAACATATACAAGGACAAATGCTTTCTAATTAAAGTATTTATAAAATATCTAACACTGAGAAATAGACATATAAATATGAAAAAACGTATATTAATTGAAGTATTTGTATATTATATGTTACATATTCAAATTAGATTTGAGATTTACCCTTCAAAAAAATTAGATTTGAGATTTAGAGCCGCATGGCACTTCAAATTCTCTTATTAATTATTGGACAATTTTTTCCTCATACGATGACGAGGTGTCAATTTTTTAAACTCTAATAACTAATGAAAAAAAAAGAGTTTTAACTTTTAAAAATTTCTTAGGAAAATACAAATCATTAAAAAAAATTATATGTTCAAATCATACTTTATTTTTCATGACAAATTATTTTGTTCATAATTTTTAAGTATGAATATGTAAATAATATAAATTTTTATTGAAGTGTTAGGTCTAAAATTAAAAAGAACGAAAATTAAAAATTATATTAAATCTGAAATTAAAAAATTGAAAGAAAAAATTTGCAAAAAAAAATTGTGATTTATTAAAAAAACATATTCTATTTGAAAAAAAACAAACAATGTTGTTTGTTTTTTTTTTTTTAAGAACAACTTTATTTATTTGTTAATGTATAAAAGTTGTTTAATTCGGGATCCCACATCAATTATGGAGTGTGCGTATGTGCGGATTATATGAGTTATCGTGTCTTTATAAAATTGTCATAGTTTTCTAAATGAGTGTATCATGTCGATTTTTGTACGTGTGTTTTTGTATGCGTGTTTTATATAATTCCCAAAAAAGAATGTTATTATCTTTTTGTATTTTTCTAGTTCTTATAGATAAATTTTAAAAAGTTAAAACTCTTTTATTTTATTAATTATTGACATCTTAATAAGCTGAAATCTCATCATGTATGAGAAATTCCTCATACATGGATAGGAAAAAAAATTATCCCTAATTATCACATATATGTATATAATGATTTTTTTATTTAAAGTATATATCACATTTAATTCTTCATTTCACATTACATTTTACCTATCATAACGGATAATTAATTTTTTTATTAAAATGGTAATTTTCTAAAAAAAATATTACTTTTCTATTTTATGGGGTGTTTGATAACACCACTTAATACAGAAAATTAATATATTCAGCACTTAATTATTTTAAGTTGGTTTGATAATCCAAAATAGGCTCAACTTAAATTATTTAATTATGTTAACAAGTATTTAAAATAATAAGTTAAAACTTTTGACTTAAAATATCTAACATATTAAGTTGTTAGGTTTTAAATTTTTTTTATTAGATTGACTATTGTGTCCTTATTATTTAAAAATTATTACTCACTTGTTAATATCACAAGATTAAATAAGTAAAATTAATCACTTATATGATTTTCAACATTTATAGTTATCAAACAGATTTATTTAATTCAATGTTTATTATATTCAGTGCTTAATTTTCAGTTTTATCAAACACCACCTTAGTCTTCAAATTCATGTGCGCTCAGTGTTCATATCTCTAATGTTATTACCTTTTTACATCCCTTATTAATTGCTAAACAAAAAAGATAAAACATTTCATGTGTTTGATTCGATTTGTTTTATTTTTTTAAAAAAAGTTTATCCATCAAATACTGTTTACACCATACTTTTGTTTTGCTTGAAATTCATATTTACAAATGATATATCCCCAAAATATCTAATTAATTAATTAATTTTAGTTGAAATAATAAAAAATAATGATTTAGTGATAAAGCTATTCACGGTGATGGATAGATAGTTATTAGGGGGAGATAGGAACGCGACTGAATGGAACTCTAGTGAGATAGTTATTGCTAAGTATAAAAACTGAAGAAAAATATAAAGAATTAGTGAAATAGTGAGCAATTATAGAAGGAGTTGTTGCATGATAGATAAACAAATTATGTAAAGAATGAAACAAGTGGAACTTAGATAATCGGTACTTAGTGGAAATGTCTATTGGGAGAGATACTACTAAGTCTCCACTAAGTGGAGCATCAAGTGAAGAAACTGAAAGAGAAACGTGCAAAAGTGGAGAAATGGAGTTATCTAGTTAGGAAACCTCTGCTTAGTGGGAATGTGCATAGTAGGGAACTATGGAGCAGTTATTACAAAAATTGATAAATGGAGATCTTCGTCCTACAAACAGAGGACACAGCCAATCCATGACAACTATAGACTACTTCAATAAAACAACAACAATCTTCTTCAATTTAGCTTTTCGGTTAATTTATTCATATTCTTTTTAGTCCAACATTGTTTATAAGTCAGTTCTCTAGTTATTTTAACGAAAATCTCTAACTTTTCAGTTTTTTATGTTATTCAAATTTTCTAACATTCAATTTCCTTCATTTGAATTTCCTACCATTATTTCCAAGCACTTTCAACATTAAACGTAATTCAATTGCAGCTAGTTTAACAATTCAAGTAAGTTTATATCCTTTATCTTACCATTTGATAGAAGTCAAATCCCCAGAATTGGTGAACCTTAAATTACCTGTCATGCTCAATATTTCATTGTCACGCTCGATATTTCACTGTTAAAAGGGTTAGAGACCAACAAATACATATCAAATTAATACATGTGTCGAGTAAATATCAGATATTGTATGCTCTTGTAAGAAAATGGTTGGTAGGCTTCGAGCATCAAACAGAGGAGGGAATAATTATGGAGTGCATGGAAACTTTTTGGCAAGCAGAAAAGACCTGTTCGTGTTCAAAGAGGTAAAAACTGAAATTCAAAAAGGAACTAGAAGGAGGGAAAAAGAAAAAAGAAAAAAATGCTTATTTTGATTTTAATGCAGAAAACGAAGGGAAGAGTTGTCTTTATCAGGCGAATTTGAACTGCCACACTTAGGCCATTCACTCTAATAAACACGCAAGCCATCCCATGAGTCACTTCAATTTTTGACGTCCTTAAATTACACATTATGCAATGAAACATTCAGTTGGACGGACCTACGGGACTATGTTAATTATATAATGTGTATATATATGTCTCATGAAATTCAAAATGAGCCTTTTTTGATGTATTAATTACTACTAATACTACTTAATTCTGAGAGTGTCACAAGCTAATAATCAAAATTTAGTCCTTTGAATCATTTTGCCTAATTTTTAACAAATATTATTGTATAGCAATTGGAGTTTAGATAATTTTGATATTACAATTATTTACAGAAAAGAATTCGGAGTTTAAATTTTAGATATCCAGCTTATGTAAAATGGGTGTAAATAATGGATATACCTACAAATATTTATTATACATCACTACTATAGATTAAAAAACATTTTTATTATATATAAACAATTGGAATTATTTTCATGTTATTATTGATGCATTATAATATTTGAAATTTATGTTTGTAAGTTTTTTAAAATTATAGTATTTTTTATATAACTTTTTATATAATAACATGTTTTTTAAAATTATAGTATTTGTATTCTAATCAAATCGAGTTCGGAATATAATAAAATTTGAAAGTTGTATATTAAATAATTTGGAATGAATTTTAAACAATTAATTTTAAAATAAATTTAGTTTTTATAACACTTATTGGACGGGGAAAGCTTGACATGGTACTTGTTAATTTGTCTTGAGTTGTTTGGCTCTCATTCCTTATGAAATAATTATAAATTTTTTTTAAAAAAATACCTTGCCATTTAATTCATATTATTGCCACATTTTTAAATAGGAAATGCCATTTGTCATTATGAGTTCAGTAGTGTCAATTATTGATAACGCCCATATCAATGAAAGAGCCATTATGATAGCAATGAAACCTAAGGTTTAAACTTTAAAGACAGGCAATTGAATAAAAACGAACAAGAATCTCTGCAAATTGCAATTGCAATTATTACTTCAATTTCAGGTAAAAATTATCTTGCTAACTAAATTTCCACTAACCATTTCATTTTTTTATTCAGCATATAAATGAAGTGATTAATTCCCAACACCACAAGGAGAAAACTAATGGATAAAAGTTCGATCATTGGTCTTCACAACATATGTTTACATCTTTTGACACTTGAGCTATTTATGAGGGACAACCATTCCAATTTAAGGTTTGTCTAATCCCGCAATTACTGTCAAATTTTTGCAATTTTAAAATTAATATGACTTTCTAATTTTTTTAAGAGTAAGTGGGCGACGAAACGTTATTCTATCATGAAATTATTAATCAAATATAAATTAATTATAAATTTAAAAAGGAAATTTAAGGATTCTTTTTTTTTTTTAATATGATCATCCAAAAAGATAATCCAATGGTGAAGGAAAGAAAAGGAATGTTAAAATTAAAAGGAGCTATTGTGGAAATGTGTTCAGAATCAGATGTTCCTGTAAACTAAAAGAAGAATTGTCCCACTAAACCCAGAACGTCATATCCAAACTTAATCCCCAAAAAAAAAAAAATCAACTTTTTATCAAATTTTAGTATTCTTTTTCACTTGTCATTGTCTCATATATATATATATATATATATATATATATATATATAAAGCCCTTCCTTACTTACTTCATTTTTTAGTGTAGGGACAATCACAAAGACAAACAACGCAAACATTTGCCGTGCAACGGCAGAAGTGGCAGTGGTGGTGAGGGCAGTTCCGTCTCTTCACTCTTTCAAAAGTACCACCCTTAAATTCTACTCACAACTGTACAAGTACACCTATTTCTAAGCGTGATGCAAAAACAGCTGTGAAGGTCACGTCCGTAATTCCGCCGAAGATCGAGCCCTTTTATTTTATATTAATTTAATTAGTACTATAATATACCGAAGATCCAACTTTGCCATCCAGAAATTCCCAAATTTCCCAGCGACGACTCTCCAAAGAAATTTTTTTTTTTAAATTTAATTTTAATTAAATTACGCATACCAAAAAAACAAGAATCTAGAGAGAGAAAGTGAGGAGTTCTAGAGAGAGAAAATAACACCAGCGCCGAAGAAGAAGGAGGAGGAGGAGGCTTAGTGTGGTGGTGGTGGTGGCGGCGGTGGTGAGCAGCCGGCATTAATGGCGGAGGATAAAAAGGAGAAGAAATCGAACGAAGAGAGCGTGAAGTTATTTGTAGGTCAAGTGCCAAGGCACATGACAGAAGCTCAACTTCTCGCAATGTTTAAAGAGTTCGCTTTGGTCGACGAGGTCAACATCATCAAAGACAAGACTACGCGAGCCTCTAGAGGTTTTCGTTTTGCTTTGCTTGTTTTCTCGCATTCACATTTGCTCTCTCGTTTCCGATTTCTCTCTTTGATTCGCTTGATTTCTTTTCTTTACTTCAAGATTTGTGCCTTTTTTAACCCTAATTTTGTGTTTTTTTGCAGGTTGTTGTTTTGTAATTTGTCCTTCTAGACAAGAAGCAGATAAGGCGGTCAATGCTTGCCATAACAAGAAAACATTGCCTGGGGTTAGTCGATTCATATCGTTTTCTTCTTCTCTATATTGCACAATGTGGATATTTGGTATTTGTTGTTTGGCATTTTACCGTTTTCACCGTTTTTTACTTTCTGATCTCTGCATTTTTTTTGTTATAGCAAATGTATATTTTTTTCCTTTTTTATTGTAGCTAGTGGTGAGGTAGAGAGAATAAGTTGCGTTAACATTGAATTGCACCTGCATTGTTTGATATGAGTGACTACTACACTTTATGTTAATGTATGCTATAATTCAATAAGATTAGTGATGTAATTACTGCTAAAGTTGGTTAGCAATTGCGAAGTCTCAACTCCCTTGCCATTTATTTTCATTAGGGAACTCATAAGGTTAGTTTCATCGAGTTGATAAGTTTCAATTGCTTAGAAAGTTGTTGAAAGGAGTAACAACATTGGTATTCTATCATGCAGCAACATGAATTTTGATGGATTATATTGGTCTATAAGGTATATTGATATAGTTTCAATTGCTTAGGAAGTTGTTGAAAGGAGTGACAACATTGGTATTCTAGCATATAGCAACATCAATTTTGATGGATTGTATTGGTCAATAAGGTATATCTTATACTAATCAAGGGATGACATAAAAAAAAATGTCAACTGAAAGAGAAGTGGGTGAAAAGCGTTTTTAAAACCAAAATTCAATCATTTATTGGTAACTGATTAAAAACAAAGACATTATTGTATCCAGGCATATGTCAAGAAGAAACTTCGCATGGGAATAAGTTGTGATGTAACTGTAGAATTAGTTCAACTCTTTCAATGCACTGCTTTTTATGTTAAGATTGCAAAGGCAAAGTTACCGATACAATGACAATGGGAAGGATTTCTCTCAGTTTTTTTTTTCCCTAAATTATTTGGCATGTGAAGCTAATGAGGCCTGGTTTAGGTGTTCAATGTGAAGAAGGTTAGGTAGATAGTATCGGTGAACATTGTGGAACTCAACAGGGGGTAAATAAAGAGAAGACTTGCTATTGATTGCAGAAGTCGCATGATATGTCCACGGTTACTACTAATAAGGAACTTCTACGCAAATTGTTATTTTGCTTACCTAGGGATTCCAATGAATTAAGGAGCTCCTTATAAGCTAATCTTGACTGGACTATCTAATCACTAATACTTATTTCCCTGGATCGCTGCTGATTTATGTTTCTTAATTCAGTACTATCTGATATATCTACTTTATTGTCTTTGCAATTGACATGCACCTTATTTTGTTCTGTCCAATTCAGGCATCTAGTCCGTTGCAAGTGAAGTATGCAGATGGCGAGTTGGAAAGGCTGGGTAATATAATTATATTGACTGTTTAATTAGTTGTGCTTTAATTTATTGATCTTGTGCTTTTTTTTTTTTCTATCCATTGTTTTGATGGATTTGGTTTTTCATGACTCATTGTCTGCTTTTTTTAATGACTTTGTACTATCCTTGCAATTCAGAACACAAACTCTTTGTTGGTATGCTTCCAAAAAATGTTTCTGAGGCTGAATTAGCCGAATTATTCTCTACTTATGGAACTATAAAGGACTTGCAAATTCTAAGAGGTTCCCAGCAAACGAGTAAAGGTGCTTTTTGAATAACCAAGATTGCTTTGAAGTTTTATTTCTGTGTTTAATGTTTTTGCTAATCTCAACAAATCATTTGGTAGGCTGTGCTTTTTTGAAGTATGAGACGAAAGAACAAGCCCTTGCTGCCCTGGAGGCCATTAATGGAAAGCATAAAATGGAGGTGTGTTTATTTATGTGTGTTTTGGCTGTTGAAAAGCTCTTTTTAAAAAATCTGTAGGCAATTATGGAATTTGATTCTGGTATTTTTTGCTGGTTTATCCTTTTTGTTGAGCATGCTTGTTGCTAGATGAATCATAATGTAACAATTGCATGACAAATATGGTTCTCTGTTGAAACGTTTGGTATATTTCAATAATTGATATTATGGAAGGTCAGTTGGTATGTTCATCAGTCAGCTACATGCTTTAGTCTGTATTACAGTAGGTTTTATCGGCCTGCTTTAATTCTGTATCTTGGCTGGTTAAGTGGAATTTATTTAAGAACATCTTCATTGGGGTGTGCTAGCATTTTTGAAGGATGAGAAATGACCTTTGACTTAAGCAAAAATATCTATAGTTATTTTGAATCTTTTGCTTCCTGTAATATCAAACAGCCAAAACTTTTAATGAATATTGTGTGCACGCTGGGCATGCATCTCTGTACAATTGTGTTAATTGACTGGACCATTGCAACAAACATCCATCCACGATCAATTTTTTTAGAACTTTTTATAGCATTTATATCAACTAATACTGCAGTACTGAAATGTCTTGCTTATTAGATATTTTCTTTGGTTTCTACCCATATCATAAGATTGGCATGGATATGATGAACTAATTTCAGTGATTTTTGCCCTAATTGTTTTCTTTTACTCTACCAGGGTTCAAGTGTTCCTTTAGTTGTGAAATGGGCTGACACTGAAAAGGAGAGGCAGGCTCGGAGGGCTCAAAAAGTGCAATCTCAGGCTTCTAATCTACCAAATGCTGATTCACAACATCCTTCATTGTTTGGAGCCTTGCCAATGGGGTATGTTCCCCCTTATAATGGATATGGTTACCAGGTCAGTTTTACTGCTATCTATATGTCAGCAAACAGTCTAAATGAAACAGCACTGTATTGGACTTATCAGCACCTTTTTTTTACTGCTGTCCGTCCATTTGACCATCTTGCTTGTCTGTTTTCCTTTCCTTTTTCAGTCAAACATTTGTTCAGACCAAAATGGGGTCAGACTGTAGCTTTGATGTTTTCTTGCAGGCTCCTGGAACCTATGGAATTATGCCATACCGCTTGCCGCCTTTGCAGAGTCAACCTGCTTTTCATGGTATTATTCCTCCAGTAAATCAAGGGAATGCATTACGTGGCGGAGTCAGACCTGATCTTGCCCCCAGTATGGGTCCAAGAAATTATGCAATGCCTCCTGCTAGTTTTGTTGGCACTGCTTATCCTGCAGTACCAGGTGTTCAGTATCCCATGGCATATCCTGCAGGAATGATGAGCCACCGGCCTTTGAGTGGTTCACCTGGTGCAGTATCACCTACAGTTGCAAGTAGCAATGCTGCAACATCTACAGTCGTTAATTCAAGTTCTGGGGGTCAATTAGAAGGTTTGTTCTCCATACCATCATTCCAGATTCTTTCATTTTGCTTGGTATTTGTGGTGGTGGTGTTATCTCTTTTATTTTCTTTGACTTAGGTCCTCCTGGTGCTAACTTATTCATATACCACATACCTCAAGAATTTGGTGACGAAGAGCTTGCTAATGCTTTTCAACCATTTGGTGAAGTGTTGAGTGCTAAGGTCTATGTTGATAAAGCAACTGGAGTTAGCAAGTGTTTTGGTACGCACATTTTCTTAATTCCTTTTGAATTTAATATTTTCTCTGGTACATTAGCAATTTTTAAGGGGATGGAAGTGCTAGGGATTAGAATCTAGTGTTGCATTTGTGCAGTTTGTGTCTAATGGGCTTTATTTGCAGGATTTGTTAGTTATGACTCACCAGCAGCAGCTCAATCTGCAATTAGTATGATGAACGGATGTCAATTAGGTGGTAAGAAATTGAAAGTTCAGCTAAAGAGAGACAATAAACAGAGCAAACCTTATTGATCAGAAGGTGAGTTATGGAAGCGAGCAGAATTCTATGTGATATGTGGTCGCATGCAACCTGGATTTATGGGAGTGACTGCAGTATCAGCATTTGGGGTGGATCGATACTCTGTGCTTATGTGCATTATTCCACCTGTGTAGTTGCTTCATGGGACTGAAATTCCCAAAACTTGTAATTCATGGTGCATTCTGCACCGATACGATTTGTAATTTTATGTACAATGGAAGTTCTTTTAGAGATCAATTATTAATTTATTGATTTTTCCCTCAAGAACCTCTGTTAATATAATGTTGGCAGAAAGATCCATGTTTTAGTGTCCCTTCATCTTTGTCAATTTTGCAGATTGAAGTCATTTTGAAAGAGTAAGAAAACAATATCTTTTGTTTCTTCTGTCTACTATTGAACGAATCATGGGAATACAAACATGCTGTTTTGTAGATAGTTTGAGGATGTCAAGCATGATAATTTCTGGGTTCCATGAGCAGTTTCTGCACTGTGTTTGAGTGGATGCATCAGATCTAATTTATATGGTTGTTCTTTTTGTTTACAACAAAGGCATGCATCCAGTTTGTAGCCATGCACTGTGCTTATTATCTACATGTTGATGTTTCATCCTTTCTCAGAGGATTCTATACTTGTTTCCCCCTTGGTTGCTTAGTCACATGCAAGAATTTGTTGTGGCTGTTTAGGTTATGCAGGTTTGGTATTTTGATAATTTCTTTGTTTATGAAGCTCACCAGGCCAAATTACTAGGGCTTAAAGATCCTACACTTGTAACATTTTTCTGCTGATGCCCTTCAGTTATTTATTCCAAAAATTTGGAGATGTAGCAGCTGGTGGTTTGTTTTATATGATTCAGGTACTGTTAGTATTGAAATTTTTGCATACGTTTAACTGTTTTTTAACCTCTTGCTGAATATTTATCTGCATGAACATTTTTCTTGTTAGGGTAAACAGATTACATGGAGAGGAAAATGATTTTGCATCTCAGGTTTCAGTCATGGCTTTTGGATGTAAAAGGTATATAGCCATTGGCTTTCAGTCCTGATAATTTACCTTTATATTCACTGTGCCAGATTAAAACTAAGGACTAAGAAGGCTCCAAGTACTAGAACCTTTTTCTCTGATCTTGAGTGAAAGACTGTATTTTCTGAAACCTTACTGCCCTGGTCGAAATGTTCAGAACCGCAAGCTGGACAGTAAGTGCTAAATTTAAATTCTGCAAAATCTTTTAGCTTTTAATTGATTCACATTTCTGTATAGGGTCTAGCAAATTGCCAAATATGATGCCATGCTGGGGTTTGTTTTGTACCCAAATCTTTCTCAGCAGTTCAATGACTGAGATTTATCATTTTTGAGCAGCATCTGCTAACATTGCAGTGGCCACATTACTTCGTATTTGTCTTGTCAATTGTCTCCCATTTTCTAACACTGCTCGTTCTCATCTTATTCTGTCTGGTATCGCTGATTTTTTTCTTCAGTTTTTACTTGAAGAATTTAATTAGCCTATTAGCTGGCTAAGAATTTCATTTGTTGGAAACTTTTGCCTGTGCATTTCTTAAGTGGGGACTTGTGACGATACTGTACCTGAGTTTTTAAGTAATTTGGTAAAGGGAGCCTTCAATGCCCGAGCCATTAGTTCAAAACCAATTATCAAGAAATAAAACCGAATTAAATGTATTGACATATTTAGTGTTTACATAATAGGGCTACTCTCTTGTTTAATATGTTCCTCTTATTAATGCTTGTTCCCTTGGTGCTTTCAGTGCTAATCCCATCCCATGGTTGTCAGTTGCATAATTGCTAGAGCTGTCAAGGATAGCTTTCAAAGATGATAAGGATTTCAGGGTCGGGGTCTCTTTATCCATCTGTGGGATCCATCTGGCAGAGAAGTCATGAAAATTGTAGAAACTCAAGTTTCAACGATCTATTCATTATTCATATCATTTCTATCTCATTGTGCATTAGATCATTGGATGAGGGTGTGCTTGCATGGTACATTTGGATGTTTTTAGGTGAGCACGATGTATAATCAACAATCCTATTTTTACGAATAAAATTTTGCTTTTTCTGAGTTTTGTAATGGTTTTTTTTTTTTTAATCTTATCAGGAGGAGAGTTTCACTACTCTGTGGTGGTCAAGATTCAACCACAATCTTTTCAACTCTGTGAATAGAGTTTTTACCATTTGGCTTTGAGCTTAAAGCATCTCTAGAGGATTTAATATTTTTTCAAATTCAGAAACCATAAAGTTAGCGGGATTGTTTGATAACGGTTTGTCAGTTGAAGTGGAGAGAACATTGACCAGCGTTGTCTCCATGAATTCTAGGCTTGCTTTATCTTCTTTTCCTTGGCCCTGACGATTGTCTCCTTTGTTTATTGTAAGAAGAGGTAAAATGTGCAATTACAGGAATGCACTATGCAAAGTTGTTTTAGCTCCTGAGTCCTGATTATGATAGATTTTAATTTTTAGACCCAAATCTGATTCTTTGTCCCAGGTGGAGAATGTCGCTGGTGGTTTTTTGACAAAGTTATATTCTAATTTAATGGTATGGGTATTTCTAGCCTTATCTAAGGTTGCCAGCAATTATTTCAGCTTGTATCATCTTTTCAATCATATTTCTGGTCACTTTCAATCTAGAAGGTTGGCTACAAAAGAAAAAAAATAGAAGGCTCTGATTTTTGCATGGAGTGAAAGAGTGACAGGAGACTGGTAAATTATATGTGTAATTGCTAAATTTTACTCTAAATTTTATTTTGGTTACAAAATTTTAATTTATGATTTTTTTTACTAAACTTTAATTTTGGTTACACAGGAAGTCACTAGATAAATTGAGACAAAAAATGATGAGGTGGCACCAAAATTGACACCTCACTATTCACCTCATAAAAATGGCTACGTCAGTCTTGCCACATCAGCACTCCACGTCAGTCTTGCCAAGTCACTAGACATCCACCTCACCATCCCTAATTCGTTTGATGCTTCTCTTCCTCTTCTTCATTTTGTTTTCCCCACATCTGTAATTTCTTTTCGGAGGGTTGAGTCAATACAATGATCTTGTCTTACCTTCGTTCCCATATATGTATAAGGTAAGAATATCAAATTTGAATCCTTCTTCCTACAAAAGCAATAATAATTATATCATTCTCACAATGGAATATAATTGCATTTTGAAACTTTAACATGTTGAAAATGCAGCACCTGTCTAAGCAACATTCTGCTACACGACACTTGTTTGCATAGTCGTATGGCGCCAGGACCAGGTGAGGTGGGGGCAGCGAGCATTTATATCTTCCCTGACCCTTGTCTGTAGGCTCGCTACTCAATCCCATAATCACCACACAAAGCTAGAAGCGACTTCTATTTGTTCTATTCAGTTCTCTTCTGTTCTTATCAAATCTTTCAATGGCGTCTAGTATTGATCCAAACACTGGTTTTTGTAAAGAAACAAAGATTTTTCACAGCTTAAGACCCTCAACTCCATTGCCGCCACCTCATGAGCCTCTTTCCATTTCACGATTCGCCTCTTCTCAACTTCGATAGCCAACCACCAGCCGTAGCTTTTCTTGTGGACTCCGGCACAGGCGATTCTCTTACCTTCTCACAGTTTCTTAACCGAACCAACTCTCTTTCTTCCTCTCTCAGAGCTCGGTACTCTCTGTCGCCAAACAACGTCGCATTCATTCTCTGCCCGTCTTCTCTTCACGTCCCTGTTATTTACTTCTCCCTTCTTTCTCTTGGTGTCATT
>CATIWO010014485.1:0-10216 GCA_949673435.1 Macaranga tanarius | reverse complement strand
TGCTTAATAGTGGGATCAATGTTCAAGCTATGAGCCACTACTGTTGAGTCAATCCCTACTATTTCTGATGCTTATGTGGCAAAAGTACTCAAGTGATTTTGCAATACTCGTTCTATCTTTTTTTTACTTGTTCAAGTATTTCTCCGCTAATTATTATGATTTTGCCATTTGTAAGCTTTATTTCTTTCAATTCTTCTATCGATTCTGGCTTTATACCTTGTTTTTCAATTTTCATATTGGATTCAATCGAAAAGGCTTCTAATTCATCCTTGGTGGCTAGTTGATAGCACTACTTAGTGATTTTTAATCTCCTTTGATTGTAATGACTAACCCTGGAATGGGAATTTTCATTATCAAATACTTGATACTTGTTACTGCATTAGTTTCCCATAAGAGTGGTCTTCCGATAACTCCGTTATAGGCTAATCTAGTGTCGACAATGTTGAACAAGGATTTTATTGTAAAATTTTCTTAGGAATTATGATCTCCCAATTCAATGGCTAGTTTAACACTTCCCATTGGTTGAACAGTTCCTCCGCAAAAGCTAGTTATCAAATTTGTGATGGATTTCAGTTCTATGGATGAGCTTCCCGTTGCTCGGAAGGCTTCTCGAGTAAGTACATTAACTGCACTTCTGTCATCTGTGAGCATCCTTTTAACCAAGTAATTTTTTATATGGGTATTGATGACTAGTGCGTCATTATGAGGATACTTGACATGCAGTCTGTCCTCTAGGGTGATTATGATTGTTGACGTAGATGAACTGGCTTGTGCTATGTACACCTCTCTCTATGGCCTTTTCCTCCCTCATGATGAGGACTCGCCATCTATGATCATGTTTATGACTCCTGATATATCTTTGTGAGTTTTATTTGAATCATCCTAATGTTCAGATTGAGTGTCTGAACTTTATATTCATTTTGGAAAATCTTCTGTAAATTTTTTCAAAGAGCCTGCTTTTACCAATCGTTCAATCTCAATCTTGAGATCACGACATTCGTCTGTATCATAACCATGATCTCGATGGTATCTGCAATATTAGTTTTTTTCTCTTATTTTGATATAAAGCAGATTAAGCCTCCGCGGAGTTGGTATGTCTATACCATTATGCTTAATCCATATTAGGATTTCTGATCTAGGAGCATTGAGAGGAGCGTATCTCCTATCATCATTCCTCTGTCTATTAGAACTGTACTCCTTTTTTTATTCTTTTTTCTCATCTTTCCTTCTTGGTCCTCTCTCCTCATTATCTTTTTTGCACATATCTCTTTTGTCTTCGTCCAAGTCAATCAACTTGGTTGCAATAGCTATTGCTTCCGGAAAGGTTTGGGGCTTCTTTATCATTATATTATCTTTGAGCTTCTCCATCTTAGTTCTATACTTCAATGCATCTATGGCTGCTTCGTTTCTTAAGTGCTCTATTTGTATAGCAATTTTATTAAACCTGTCGAGATAACTTCAAAGTGTCTCATTATCATCTTACTTACAGAGTCGTAAGTTATTAATACTCTTTTTTGGAGGAATGTTAGTTATGAACCGAACTCTAAATTGTTCTATCAATTCTTCGAAGGTGGCTATAGAATTTTTTGGTAATCTATGGAATCATCTCTGAGTGGTGTTCGTGTCAGAGTTATAGGAAATACTCGATACATAATCGCATCGTTAACATTCTGCAGCATCATCTTCATACGGAACATAGAAACATGAGTTACGGGGCCACCCGTTCCATCATATTGATCCAAAGGCGGAACCTTGAACTTCGAAGGTATTAAATTTGCCATTATGCTATGAACGAATGGAGTGCTCCCATCTAGTATATATTCCTCTATTTCATCAGGTCTAGTGCGAACCTTATGTATTGCTTCCCTTAACTGATGATTGAAGTCAGTCCTATCACTCCTTGGAAAGTTGGATTCCGATTCCTATTATGAATTGGATTCCTGTCTTCTGCTTCTATTTTTCCGCCAATTCTTCTCGTTCATTGCGAAGTAGCAATCGATCATCTTGTGGAGCAATGATAGTTGCCCCTACAGCTGGAACAGATGCGAGAGTAGATGTTCTTGTAACAAGCATGTTAACTACTACTCCTTGAGTAAAGTACAATAATTGCTGTTGCACGAACTGAAGCTGAGCGTTGAGACTATCAATTATTTATTCTCTGTATAACGGTAGTAAATTCAATGGAATGGGAGTTTGACTTGTTCCAGCCACATTAGGTGGAGTCGAATATTTCGGTAGATTTGAAAAAAGAATAATTGGAACTGATCTAGACATATATTGGAAATGAGCGTAATATGGTGGAGATACTCCATAGGTTATTCCTAGTTAAGAAGTAGTGGTTGTCAATTGTAATGATTTCGATCCAAGAGATTGTGAAAAATTACCTCAGAAAGTCTTTGGAATTGCTTGAGTGACAACCAACGTGCTGGTAGATGCTCCACTTTGATCAGGTGGAGGATCCGAGGTATTTGTAATGAATCAACACAAGAAACCTTAATGAGTGTGATCTGAAAAAATAGAATTTTTCCCATAGACAGCGCCAATTGATGAATGTTAAACTCCTCTCTTGTACCCACAAGCACAAACAAAGAAAACTAGATAAACCTAGGATCTTCGATCTGTAGGCTCTTCGATGTTTAAGCTAGAGAGAATTATTCAAGGTGTCTAATAATGAGATATACGATCCTATATATAGGCATAAGAGAGACATATCTAGTCCTATTCTGATTAATGTTATACAAGAATCCTTATCCTTCATTGATTAAATAACTTTAACCTTATCATATAATCTCATATGGACATTAAGTCCTCTATTGGGCTTAATGTTAGGGGTTTGGGCTCATATAGGCCTTCTGGAACTATCAATTCACTTATTAAGATCTTTTCTTATTTTAAACAGAACTATGATTTATTTAGTTATAGAAGATATTTTTATTTTAAATTTTTAAATTTCTTTGCTTTTTAAACCAAAATAAAAAATAAATTTTAGTCGTGGTTCTTGTTAAAATATGATATAAGGTTAAAAAGGAAATTGTAAATTTCTTATTTTTCAATAACATATCATTTAAAACAGACGTGCAAAATTACTCTAATTAGTTTTTCATAACCAAAAATAATTTGCAAAAAACTATTTTTCTACTTTAAAAAAATTAACTATCAAATATTAAACTCCAATTTCTACCATTAAACACTCCTTACATATATTTTTTCCTTTTTTTTCTTTAAATACGGTGACCAATAACCTAATATAATACATTTAAAATATATAATTTTTATTTTGCTAAAAATTAAGTTGTCTAATAATATAATTCCCCCAAGGCATTAATAAGTATAAAGTTAGATTCCTTCCTTCACACGTCCCCATTTTTTCAAAAATAGTTACAAGGCATTAATAAGTAAAAAGTTAGATTCCTTCCTTCACACGTCCCCATTTCTTTAAAAATAGTTATGAATTCAAAATGTAACTCATTCAATTTATTCATATAAAAACATTTTTTTTTAATGATCTTTCTATCAAGAAGGCTAGGACCCGGGTCAAATTGTATCTTCTATTGCATCTTGAAGTTTTGTTGGAATTTGGTCTAGTCTCTTTCTCCACTATCAACACGTTATTATCATTAATTTATTGATTACAGTTAATTTAACTATTTAACTATAATTACTTTATTGACTAGGTAAGTATTCTTTTAACCAGTGGAAGAAAAAGTTGCAAAATCATAACATTTTGTGATTATTTTATTTGGATTGTTTGTTTATATAATTGAAATGAAATTTCGGTATAGTAGAGAAATATCCAACATTATTAGATCTATATGAAGACTATATATATATATATTTAATTTGAACAACTAACTACCCTATAGTATTTTCTATATATATTTTGGTGTTTTCATTGAGTATATGGTAATTCTTATAAATAGTTTTTAAAGATTTTTTAGAGTAATTCGCATAAATATCTTATTTTTTGAATTAGAAATTTTCGTAATTTTATAATTTTTAAATTTATTACCACAACAATTATTTATAAATTTAATAATTCAATTAAGAGTAAATTTGATATACTATTATATATATTAAATCATTATCTTCTATTTGATTTTGACAAAATATTTTGATTGTTTTTGTTAAAATTTAAACATAAATTAAATTGAAATATTTTTGTTAAAATAAAAAATTAAAAAAATTCACTACAAATTATAAAGGTTTAAATTTTTGGCACTAATTAGGTTTATAATATTATATGAAAAGGTTTTATAACATTATATGAAATGAAAATATGTTTGAACTAAGAGCTCCAAAATAAATAGTATTTAATTTATGGCCATTGGTGGAGTGTAATCGAGCCGAGTCGAGTCGACACACTGCCAAGCTCGAGCTCGACTCTACTCGAACTCGATCAAGTTTATTTTTTTGAAGCTCGAGCTCGACTCGATTAAATGATTCTTATACTCGAACTCGACTCTGCTCGACTCGATTAATTATATAAAAATTTTAAAATATTTAAGCTCGACTCGAGTTCGAACTCGGCTCGATATGTAACTCGACTCGGTTCGATAAGATATTATTGTAATTATAATAAAATGGTAAATATGCACAAACTCGATTAATTTCGTGAGCCTATCGAGTCAAACATTAAGGAGCTCAAGCTTGACTCGACAACCTACTCGAGTAGCTCGAGTTCGAGCTCGACTCGATTATTATCGAGTCGATTTTGAATTTTTTTTGAGTCGATCCCGAGTAGCTCGCGAGTCAACTTGACTCGGTTACACCCTTAGGCATTGGCTTAATCTTCAACAATCATAAAAAAGCTATTCAGTTACACTTATAGTTTAAAAAGTTTACAGAAAAATTGAAAAATAATGATATTAAAAAGTTAAACCATTTTTTACGTTATTTTTTAAAATTTTAAAAATAAAAAAAAATAATAAAAATAAAAATAAAAATAATAATAATATGAATTAAAGATAAAATAATAACATATAAAAATATTGTTAACATAATGGAAGGATAACTCTTATCCTTTACTATTTTTTCCTATTGGAACAATTGAAAAGAGAATTCATATATTATTGAATTATCTCTTATTATCTTCTTTTATCTTTTTATATTTCAGAAAATAATAAAATTTACCGATCAACTAATTATTAATAAAAATAGAACAAATTGTTATAACAAAATTAAATATGAAAATGGAACTATTGGCATCCACACTCATGTGGAAGAAGCAGAAAATTTCTGATTAGATGACCTAATTAAACCGTCATAGATGACTTCGTTAGAGGAAAAATTTGTAAAAAAATTGTTAGTAGTTAGCTAGGGCAGAGCAGCAATAAGTCTACCAAACCTTCAAATAAATTAATTATGGACCCCATAAATTAATTAGATTACATAATTTCAAAATGTGTAATTTTCAATTCAGATCTGCTTAGAAACGTATCCATCTTAAATTTTGAAATTGTAGTCCAACCATTAAAAACTAGACAAAAATATACAATAGACAAAAACTCATAATGCTCATAATTATGTATATTTATTTATTTAATTATCGATGAGATGATATACCATTGATGCTAAACTCTTAATGCATAATTCCGGAGATGAGGGTTGAAATAAAAAAAAAAAATTGTGATATCAAATTAAGCTGAAATGCCAAAAACAGCTATATTATTGAATGTGAAAAACTGAATCTGTATAACAATATTACAATAAAATGAATCACATGCACACTCTCACACTAATTTAACTACTCAAATGTTGATCACCCTAATACAAGAAAGCTACAACAATGGACAAGAAAGTAGCAGAGAGACCAGCAGCAACACCTAGTGATTTAGCAGAGCTGTCTGCAGGAGGTGGAGGGGCAGTATTACCTGAAGGAGATGGAGAAGAAGGGGTAGTGGGTGGTGGAGGAGTGGTATCGGAGGGGCTGGGTGGTGGGGTGGCTGTTGATGGTGGATTAGCTGTGGCAGATGGTGGAGTGGCTGTGGATGATGGTGCTGGTGCTGGTGTAGAAACTGGAGTAGGTGATGCGGCAGGGATTGGTGTAGGAGCAGAAGGTGAAGGAGATGAAGGCTGTGGAGCTGGAGCTGTTGTTGCAGTACTAACATTGATCATCAACTTCTGACCAGCACTGCAGTGACCGGTAAAGTTGCAGAGGAAGTAGTGTGCGCCAGTAGCATTAATGGTGATTCTTGCTGGACTAGCGGTTGCAAATGAAATAGGATTGGCTGATGTGCAAGCATCATAATCAGCCTTTGATACTTCAGCCACATCGTGTTGGTTGTTTGCAAAAGTAAACACTGCACAACAACAACAAATGAAAAAAGTACATACTTACGTTCAGTTTTTTGTCGCTCCGATTCGTTTTAATATCATAAAATTTAAAACACACTAAATCACATCCTTACCAAGAATATCACCAACTGCAAAGGTTTGGCCTGCAGCCCAATTTGAATAAAATGCAGCCCCGCCGGTAGGGATAGTCCAACCGGTGGTATCACCCACCGTATGGGTTGTCTGTGCGGCTGAGCTCTGGATGAAAGCAGCTACAACAACAGCAGCAAGAAATGCCATACTTAATTTTTTTGCCATTGGTGAACGAATGTGTTACTAATGTTCAGGTTGCCCCTGTTTTTTTGTTGTCTTTGATCACTCTGTTTTTGTCCTGTGAAGTGTAGTTTTCTCTGTTTCTCCTCTGTGCAATAGGGTTTTGAACCAATTTATAGAGGAAGAGTTGAGGCCTCAGGACATTGCCATGAAGCATGTGACTGAATATGGGCCGTTAGATGGAGTACACGTGTTTAGCTTTCAGATGTTTGATCGAGTTCTTGAAGGGCGGCGGTGATATGGGACTTGTTGAGGAGGTTGCCGCGTGAGGACTAGGAAGATTACCAAACCATATGACTTAAAAGGGCGTTTACTGGTCAACCATTTTATTGGGGTTTAATGTGAGGTAAAACAAAAAAATATTGGTAAAATATGTTAATGGTTCAAGTGCAGCACAGGCCACAATCTTGGAAGAATTTGGTGCACGGAAGTTTCTTTCAATGGAGTTTTAAAAGTTGAGGTGTGGTGACTGGTGAGACATGTGAACATGGCATGGGTGTTTTTCAAATGATGACTTTAGGGTATTTTTGTTATCACATTTTTGTTTTATGTATATTTTTCTTGGAAGATAGAGTGTGGATTTGGATGCCTAAACCATACTGATTTTAAGCTAATCCACATTAGTTTAGGATGGCATCCAATTGTACAAAGTTATTCATTATCGATCGGTTTGTACATAGACATTTAAAATTTTAAATTCAATTATTGATAATTTTAAAAGAAAATTTTCATAAATAAAACTCATAATTTGAAATGTTTCATATTCATAAATGAAATTTTCTTACTAACATTAATAATTAATAATTATGGTATGACATTTTCTCTAAAAAAAAAAAAAATTATTATGGTATGACATTATATAAAAAAATGATTCGAACTTGTTAATTATAGGTTACATGGAGTTTGGTTCATGGGTGGTTAGAATTTAGGGCAGGCAACAATATGAGTAGGCAGGCAATACTTTAAAATCTAAAATTGTTTGTTTGATGAATAATTAATTCGTATTTTACCTTGTATTTCTTTAGACATTTTCTTCTTCTCTTATCTAGAAGAACTCAAACCCAAGAAATTGCATCTTTCAAATCATTTCCTTAACCAGTCATAGATACCCATATATGTATTGTAGTCAAAATTTACAACCCTTTATTTATGATTTTATTTTTTATTTTTCTAAAAGGAAAGGGTATTAAATTATTCAAATGGATATTCCCTATTGCCATAAAAAAAATAAAAAAAAAATACAAAAACAAAGTCAAACCTTTGCATTTGGAGGCCAGAGAGGATGTTCACAAGGACAAAAGGTTAATATATAATTTCATTGAACTTGGAATGTATATACCATGTAGTCTTATGTACTTGTACTTTCTTTTTGTCTTTTAATTGCAGTTAGGAGTTGCAACTTTTTGTTCAAAAATATAAAACAAAAAAAAAAAAGAAAAAATCCCAAATTAAATAACTAGCAATGTTACATTAATATTCTTGGCCAGAAATTAGCCTTTGATCTTCTCTTGAAAAATCAAAAACACCACCATCACTCAAAGGTCGAAGCAGTACACATGGCAACAATAACAATAAGTTACTTCTTAGTTTTATGTTCTCAACCCATATGTAGATTTTTCTATTTAGTTGATATTTTCACATACTATCAATTTAAGTATTTGACCATTTCATCATTGAACTAGCATTCATATTGCCCTTTACTTTTACCCAGCAACCTATAACCCAATTTTTTTTAAAAAAAACAAATATTACATAGTGCCATATGTGAGCATTAACAAGGCAAATAATTCTTTTAGATATATAATAATTATCCCCTTTGAATAAAAATAATTAATATACGTTGAGTGGAACAAAACTTTTTTCATGGGTTTTGGTCAATTTTCACAATTGTATTATATTATATATTTAAAAGTATTATTTTTATTTTAATTTTTTTTAGAACAGGTCTGATGTGACGGTGCATAAGCTATCACTTTTTCTCTAAATGAAAAAGACCAAAGATGCACATTTATATATTTCATATTAATTAAAAGCACATCGATCACAACCCTTTTTATAAATTTTTTTATTGGTGTTCACATGCATTTTCTTGCATGATTTTTGCCTGTATTAACATTATACTTCAATGATTGTTTTCATGTCGGAGGTGTAAGAAGCTTCTGCTTCTTTTCTACATTCGATAATAATAAAAGGACATTTATTTTTTAATACATAATTAATTTTTACAATAATATTTATATATATATATATATATATATATATATATATATATATCCATTAGTTAAACTTACAATTAAAAAAGTTTAATTTTAATTTATTTACTATCATTTCCATCATTTTATTCATAAACAATTTTTTATGTGCAATATCTTTATTTATAGCATGTTAAGTTTTTTTTTTCGATCAATCTGCTACAAATCAATGCCTATTTTTAGTTTCCACACTCGTGATATGATTTTTGTAAACATTGTTTAACAAGAAAATTTAATAAGATCAATAAATTAGACCGTCAAAATCATATGCATAAATCTTAAATATGATTTGGAAGCCAAATTTGATTAGCATACGTGTATGAATAGAGATATTAGCTTATTTTTGAAGTCATTTGGCATCATTTCATTTATTTTCAAGTTGAATTTAATTCTAACTTGGTTTTATTTTTCTCTCTGACTTTAAAAATAAACTTTATATTATGGATTCCATGAAAAATATAAAATTTGAATTATCCAAGCGTATGACAATATTCAAATCAAATTTAAAGGTTGCTAAAATAAAAACCAATTTTAAAAAAATTGAATTTCCCAAAAATTGCAAACTTCACATCGTTAGAAAATAGTAGTTGTCAGGAACTCAGGCCCATTAAGAAAAAAAAGTAAATAAATAAAAGCCCAAAAGGTAATTTTTGATAAGCATTCCAAACAAGCCCACCCAATGGGCTTGAAGTATTGGAGACAATAGACATTTGAACATTTCATTAAAAAATAGAAATAATTACATAACTAACTTCCTTTTAAAAGTCATTCACACAAAATACCCAATCATTTTTAATTAATTACGGGAATGCTCTTTTTTTATTTGATTTTCAAGTTTGCCTCTTTTTTTTTATTCCCTGTTTGGCTGCATTTTTTTTGCTATGTCTTTCTTTTTTAAAAATTTTTTTTCCATTCCTCATTTTTTTTATTTCTTTTTTCTTTTTATTTTTTCTTCTCTTTCTTTTTTCATTTCTTTTTTTATTTTCTCTTCTTAATTATTTTTTCTTTTTTTTTTCCTATTCCTTATTTTAAAATTTTTATTTTCTACTTATTTTTCCTTCTTTTCTGCTTTTTATTATTATTTTTTTCTTTTTTCTATTCCTTATTTTTTAATTTTTATTTTCTACTTATTTTTTTTTCCTTTTTTTCTACTTTTTATTATTATTCCTTTTTTCTTTTATCTTTTTTTTTTATTTTTTCTATTCCTCATTTTGTCTTTTCTATTTTTTTAATTTTTTCTTCTCTTTTACTTTTTTTTCTTTCTTTTCTATTATTTTTTCTTTTCTTTTTCCTATTCCTCATTTTTTAATTTTTAATTTACTTATTTTTCCTTCTTTTCTGCTTCTTATTATTATTTT
>CATIWO010014480.1:0-18931 GCA_949673435.1 Macaranga tanarius | reverse complement strand
GGCCATAGCCGGCACGACGACCACCACCACGTGATAAATGACCGCCGCCGCGGCGAGATGAACCGGGTTGACAGTACGAGGAAGAAGAATGATAAAACGTACCCATTTGCATAAACATCATTATTTTCATAGTTAGGGTTTTGAAAGGGAGAAGGAAGATAAGATTGAGTTGGTTTACGAGTTGGTAGGAAACACCATTAGAGAAGAGGAGCTAGTCGGAGAAATCTGATATGATTCGGCCTTGAAACTCTTGTAGTTGAAACTTGAGAGTGTGACTGATGAGGAAAAGGACTGGGATTAGTTCTGTTTTTTAAAACGTAAGAATTGTTGCTACCTATTAAACAAGTTTTAATTTAAACAAAGCAACCGGTTAAAACTCACAGGTGCCGGTAATTTTTTGATGACACGCTGTCATCATGACACCGTAAAACGTCCTTTGAGAATGGCTTGGGCTTCGGAGGAAAGACATGATGTACAAGGCTTGTGTTCTAACATATTAAATCAACATTGTCCATCGTAGCATCACACGGCTAGAATAATAGCAGAATAGATGATAATATTGTTCCTATGGGATAGCTCAAAAACCATTAATCCTTCCAAATTCTCAACTTATGTCCATTGCTAATATGCCAACAGAACATGATTCAGGAACGGAAACAACTTAAACGATATTTTTCCAAGTAAAACTAGAGCTGGGGAACTCGTTAGTTTCCAACATTGAGCTCCAGGAGAAGTGCCTTACCTTGAGCACTCAGGAACAAAGAGAAAATGCATCCATCAACTATCTGCTCTATATATTGATTGAACTATTAAAGGCTTCAAAACATCTAACCTCTAGGCCACCATCATATTCGAATTTGCATTGTGATTTTTAATTGACGCAATGAATTCTACAGTCCTTGGACATGTGCGTTCCCCACCAAAACCTTATAAACAAGCCTAAATTATTCATATATAGAATTAGTGGGAAATTTAGAAATGCACATGGCATTTGTGAGGATATCTTGAATTACAAACTTGATGAGCACCTCTTTCCCCATGTTTGAAATGAATTTCTATTTTGAACTCTACACCTTTTTTCATACTCTCTCCTTAAGGTAATTAACAAAAAATGACTTTCTTTGATCTAGCCATAATCATTGGGATTGAGAGAATATCTATCATTTCCTTTATGAAAGCATGTGGAATTTAAATAATATAAATCTCTAAAACACAATAATTAATAAATTATAAGAAGGGTAATGCGTCGTGTCTCAGTCCGAGACACGACGGGGGCAAATTACCAATTTGCCCCCCGTGTTATAAGAGATTGAAAATTTTTTGGAGTAAAAATGTAATTTTATATATAAAATTACCTTTTAACCCCTTAAATATTTATGCCCTTATAAAATGGGGGGCAAAGTGGTAATTGTCTCGGTCCGAGACTGTCTCGAACCGAGACACGTATCATCTTCCTTATAAGAATTACAAAATAAAATTCGTTTTATTCTCGTTAGATAACTTTAGCCACCACATCTTTCTCCAAAAATCCAAATTAGTCACCTTAATTAATCTTCTACAGTAGCTCCTCATGCCATCATTTATTCTCAGCACTCTCTAGCTAGCTGACCACTGAACAAACCCTTTGGGCCCTCTAATCTATAATGCAATTAATGTTCTCTCAAAGCCACAGAACAAACCCTTGAAGAACCATGGTTATCTAAGATGCCCATGAATTTTAAGTGGTGTTTGATGACCACTGAACCATGAAGAACCATTTGGGCCGATGGTTGTATAAGATGCCCATGATACTAAGGTGGTGATAAAACTGAAAATTAAGTGTTGACACTAAATTTTTTAAGTATTAAATTAAATAAATATATTTGATAACTATAAGTACTGAAAATTATAAAAATAAATAATTTTACCTATTTAATATTGTGATATTAATAAATGAGTAATAATTTTTAAATAATAAGTATACAATAGTCAAACGTGTTCGGTAGAAATTTTAAATCAAAAGTTTTAACTATTTATTTTAAGTACTTTTTAACTTAATTAAATAATTTAAGTTGGTCCCATTTTAGGTTATCAAACCAACTTAAAATAATTAAGTGCTCAATATATTAACACATTAAGTGGTGTTAACATCATAATAATGTAGATGACATGCACTCAATCAAATACAAATTGTCAGCTCAGATTAAATAACGAAAATGATTTGTGTCTCAGATTGAGACAACGCGCGAGGGGGCAAATTACCATTTTGCCCCCGTGCTATAGCAAGAAGAAAAAATGTTGTGGGAGTAAAAAAGTAATTTTACATGTAAAATGACCTTTTTATTCCCCACAAATTATCTAACCCCTGTAAAATTGGGAGGCAAAATGGTAATTTGCACCGCGTGTCATGTGCCTATCATTTCCCATTAAATAAAGAAAAACGTTAAAATATACCAAAAATGGAACAATTTTAGAAACATTCCCATCCTGCAAAAGTTTATGGGATAACCAGGGTTCCGAGAGCTAAACACAAAGAAAGTATATGCAAAACTTGAATTAGTCATTTTTTCCCTAATTTTCTTTTGTAGGCTCTGTTGTAAGACCAAAACCATAGGGGAAAAGAGGATCATAATGAGCATCACCGACATTCATTGGAAGCTGATCTACAGTCTTGAACCAAGTGCGGGAGAGCTTCCCGGTGAATCCATAATCTCCAAAAAGCACATCAGCAACTCCTTGGCCTTCAGTTCCTGGCAGCCAAGCTGCAACAAGGGCATCTATTGAAGGAACATACGGCCGAATCACCAAAGGCCGGCCTGAGACTACAACGACAACGCACTTCACACTCCCGCAGACACTGGTAATTATGGAAGGACCTGGGTCAGGAATGGTTAAGTTCAAATTGTCTCCGTATGTCTCAGCATAAGGATGTTCACCCACAACAACAACAGCGTAGGAGAAATTGTTGTTCTTGACAAAATCAGCATCAGGATTCTCACTGTACACGATTTCGGTGCTGGGATCAACAGCAGTTGATATAGCACTTAAAATCGTTGTTCCTGCAGAGTTACAATGGAACAGTGTCATCAATTATTTCTTATAATTTAACTCCTGATATATGTAGTAGAATTCATTGTTCTCAATCTGAACTCTTATGGATTTTGAAGTATAAATGAGAAGAAGAAAGTAAATACCAACGGTGTTGTTGTTGCCGCTCAGCCCCTGCCAAGTAAGAGTCCAGCCACCGCATTGATAACCCAAATTGTTGGCATGAGTTCCAGCCACTAGAATCCTGCCAGCTTTTTTACTGAGAGGTAGCAAGGGAGTATCTACATTCTGTCCATTCTTTAAGAGAACAAGTGACTTCCTTACAGCTTCCCTTGCCAAATCTCTATGAGCCTGTTATTATTTATGTATGGGATTCATTATATATGCCGTGCATTGAAATGGGAAATGAATAGCAAAAATAAAGAGAATTCACCTGGCTTCCGAGCTGGTCCACGAAGGTCTGATCAGCCAAGGGATTCTCAAACAGACCCATAACGAATTTCACTCTCAAAATCCTTCTAACAGCATCATCAATACGACTCATGGGAATGACATTATTGTTGACAAAGCCAATCAGTATATCTATAAACTCGGTGTGATTGTAAGGAAGCATAACCTGAAACATACATGAAACTACACTGTTGTCATGATCGCCTAGAAACAGGAATAGTAATGAGCATGCCATACAAAAAAGAATGACTACTAATTACCATGTCGATTCCAGCTGAGATTCCTTTCAGAATTGAGTATGAATAGTTTGAATGAGCAGGTGAAGTAATCCTATCAATACCTTGCCAATCTGATATGACAAATCCCTGAAATTTGCATACAGTTTGTTTTCAAATTCAGTGACTTGAGTATATAATTTTATCAGAATAACACAAAAATTGTTTAGTACCCTGAATTTAAGAGTATCCTTAAGAAAGCCCGTAACAAGGTCACGATTAGCATGCATTTTCTGTCCATTCCAGCTTGAGTAGGAAACCATGATTGTCGAAACGCCTTTGATAATAGAGTACAAATAACCTGGCATGTGAATATTTAGCAATCCATGGTAATCAATGACAGTATTGTTCTCATTGATGCCTCTAGTGGTGCCTCCATCACCTACAAAGTGCTTCGCGCAAGCTGCTACTTTATCCCTGTCACAATTGAAGATAAATTAAGCTTTATACATGCAAAAAAATCATTAGAATTGAAGTCATCCTAAACCTGATAACAGATAAACTTACTTTCCACCAACAAAAGGAACACCCTTTTTCGGAGAATCTCCTTGTATTCCAGTGATAATCTCTGTCATTAACTTAACTATGCTAGGATCCTCACTATAGCTTTCATAACACCTGCCCCATCTTGGGTCTCTACAAACCTGCCACATATCCAGGATTCAGGATTATGATGAATATTTATGATTTTTGAATAAATAACTGAGAACTTGAAAGTCGGAGCAGATCATTGATGATTAGCTGTTTTTAAATGGGTGGTGTATATACCGCGATGCATGGAGCAAAAGCATAGTGAATGCCAGTAGCTCTAACTTCGAGAGCAGTTGCAGCACCAATTCTCTTCGCCAGTTCAGGATCCCTGCCAGGTTTAACTTTAATTAATCTCAATAATCACGTGTCAAAACTACAGAACCGAACGGACATCATTAAAAAGAATTCATTATTAGTCCACGAAGTACCACAACCGCCAATTTGAGGATCTATACTCAAAAAAACAGAAGTACAAAATCTGTTACAAGAAATTTTAAAAATTCTTGATATTTTCCTTGTATTATTATAAAGTAAGCAGAAATCTCTATATTAATATTATGACCGTACCTTGTAGCTCCAAGACCTATATTGTGTGGAAATATCGTGGCCTTGTAGACATTATTGTGACCATGAAGAGCATCAATGCCATAAATCATAGGAATGCCAAGACGGCTAGAAAGAGAACCATTTTGAAAAGCATTAACCATATCAATCCAATCTTGTGGAGTAGCTTGATCCTTTGGTACACTACCTCCACCACTTAGTATACTACCAATGGAGTAATCTCTCATTATTTCAGGAGTTACAACAGATCGGTCTAATTGCACCATTTGACCTATCTTCTCTGCTAATGTCATTCTATTCATTAGATCCCTTATACGAACATTCAGTGGCTGCTTTGCATCTTTATATTTCAAATACTCTTGTGCGTTCACTGCAAAACAACATAACAGCAGAAGAAATCCCACTAAAGGAATGGAGATTTTTGCCATTCTCTTAGCTTTAAAAGAGCTCCTGCATAAACTAAAAGAAAGAAAAAAAAACAAATATCAAAAAGAAAATCATAACAAAGTAGGAAAATTCTTGTTTATTCAGGTGTATTATACAGAATGGTTGGATTTCAATTAGTTAAGTGCAAAACACCCAGATCATATATATCACACGTTTAACAGTTACGTGAATACTCTCAGTATAAGCAAGAATCTCCCAACAACAGCTCATTACTCTATCATATAGATATAAAATTACACTTAACTACACTAACAAGAAACAACATTGGAAGGAAACTAACCGGATCAGTAAGATGAGCAATGTTGAATGAGAAATATGATTATATTATGCTTATATAAAAGTATGGGAGGTGAAGTATTTATAGTAGTGTAGGAAGGATAGAGTAAACCATATCTGTTGGTACTTGTGTAAAATATAGGAGAAAATAGTGGATAAGTTACAGTTAGATATGCGTTGGAATAAGAATTCTAGCTCGTTTGTTATCCTAATTATTCTTCTTCTTGATTTGTTGATTTTTTTTTTTTTTTTTTTTTTTTTGGCTATAGATATTTTTTTAAAGATTTCTATAGTTGCAAAATTTCCGCAATCAAATTTTGAGGCCATTAAAGGAATGGAAGGTATATGCATGTGTGAAAAACTAAATCTAAAAATTCATGTGATGGATATACATGAATGAGTCAATATAAAAGTAAAGTACATATAAAGCTAATTATTAATGAGAAATAATGAGGAAATGGATAATGTGAGTGGACATACACAAGTGTTAGAGATTATGCATGCGCTTCATCTGAATTAATTTATAAACAAAATTTTTATAATATAAATAACATATGATAATAATATTAATTAAACTAATTAATGTGTAGTTCTTATGATCTTTCTTTTTGGGTTGAAATAAGCTTTTAAGAAAATTTTTTACGCTTTTGTAAATAATTATAAAACTTATATAATTTTGATACAGATTTTAAATATCTTATTTATTTAAAACAGCATCCCCATTTTCTAATTGTGAAGAAAAATAATAAAGCATCCTAAAATAATTTTCCAGATATTCTTGTTGATTCTCTATTTTTCTTTAAGAAAAGAAAACAACTTTCGCGATTGTGAAAGTACTAGAGATCTTTCAACATATGAAAATCTCAAAGATTGAAACAGTGAGACTAATAGTATAAAATTTGATCTATAGTGACAATTTATAATAACGAATTTATTTCATTGTCATTTTAATTATTTAAATAAAAACTTAAATTAATAAATTAAATTTTTACCTTTATAAATTAGATTTAAAATGACAAAATTTATTTAATGTCTTTACATATATTATGTAAGAAAACAAATTAAATTAATAGATTTTTATTTTCAAAAACTAAATTTTAAAAATTAATTGAAATATGAAACTAAGATTCCATATTATTAGTAAAATAAAGTTAGACGTTTGCACTTTTTTCTATAAATTGCTCCAATAAAAAAGTATTAAGTTATTATCTTTCGAAGTAGTATTGTACCAGTGCGATGCATAAATTTATTTTTTATTTATTATTTGTGTTTATATAAATTAATATATTTTGAATTTTATTTTGATAAAAATAACATTAATTATTTTTTTTGAAATAAATAACATTTATATTTATTATTAAATATTTTATATTTTAAATGTATAAACTATATATATTTCAATTATTTTAAACTATACTTACTATTTAATCTAAATATAAAGAGACCAAATCAGTTATTTGTTGATAATTCGAGCACCCATTGATCGATATATATGTTAAGGTTCATTGTACTTTCTTGTGTTCTGTCGCAATTTTGCAAAGCTAATTCCACTTTAAAAACTTAGTAGTTTTTCAAGAGTGTTGGAAGATTTTCCGGAATGGCAATTCAACTCTCTTCCATACAATATAGAATTAGAAAATGGCTGGCTGCCTCGTTTGGTTCGGTTTAAAACCGAACCGAATTGAAAAACTAACCGAACTTAATCAAAATCGAACTATATCAAATAATCAAGCCAATCGAAACTGAACCGGTTCAGTTCGGTTTGGTTTATCGGTTTTCTAATTTTATATTTTAAATAAAAACTTTTTTATTTATTCATTTAATGGCTTTTTTTAAAATGTATTCTTGAATAATAGAACTAAAATTTTTTTATTTATAATTGTAACATTTATGTATAATTTTTCAAAATTAATGTGTTTTATTATATATATATATAGATATACACACACATTATTCGGTCGGTTTGGTTAAACTAAAATTTTGTTGATAAAAACCAAAACTGAACCGACTTTTGATCAGTTTTAGAAAATAAAATTGAACCAAACTAAAATTGGTTTCAGTTTAGTTCGGTCAATTTTTTCAGTTTTTTGATTTTGACCAAACCGTCATACCATATACTGTTCCACAATGTAACATATGCAATTTGGTCTCCCAAAGTTCCACGTAAGTAAATTTTGCAGCTAATATAAATTGACATAAATTAAAGAATCCTTGGAAGTATTATGTAACCTATGAACATAATTAGGAATAAATTACATTTCCAAATAATACATAAATTTACCTTCTTTTTGTTTTTATTGTTGCCTGTTTTTTTTTTTTTTTTTTTGAAAATATTGTTGTTGTTGTTGCCTGTTATACATTTTGGTTCAAGTATTTTATTGCTCTTTAATCTAATGTCCTTACAATTGGTTTTCTTGTATATATTTCGTAATTGAAACCTGCAGGGCTCAAAGAAATAACAAATATTCGTATTAACAGTCAAATTTCGTAATAAATTCAGAAATGATTTTACCTTCTTGATTGTTGTTCTCAGCAATTTCATTTTGTTTTTGGTTAAGTACTCTTTTGAGCTTCAATTTCATCATTCTTTTGATATAAACTTGATGATTTAAATGTGCATGTTTTAAATGCTTACCATTTGAGATAAATAATAATAATAATAATAACAATAATAATATAAGATACTAATAATATAATTAATTTTCTATAAATGAATTAGCAACTAACTTCCTAATTAACTTCCATCATTCTATTGGATAGAACAACAAGGCACTTTTTACAGTCTGTACAAAAAAAATTGATAAAATAAGCAAAGTATATTAATAATTGGAAACTTAAGTAAATGAGTATATTAATACTCTGTGAATGGGTATAGGTAAAGCAAAGCTGGAACAAAGGCTATTTTCTACCAATAGGTATGTATTTTAAGAATTTATGTGAGTAGTATCTCAAAGGACCTGAAAGCTGCATTCATACTATAACAGAGGCTAATCTTTAATATCATGTCATTTTTCTTACACATTATATAGTTTAAGTTGTCACAATTTGATTAAAGATGTTGGAAAATTATAAATAAAATACATTCTATACACCCATTAAACATATATCCTAAAGATTATATTAAATGCTGACATTATATGCACATGATAATGTTGAACATCCTAAGTGTATGAATTTATTAGGCATACGCATGCGCATAACTACCTCTAAAAGGCAAACCACCTGGTTATATGCCCCAAAGGCTTTGTGTACACCAAATGTTATCTTAAAGATAGTATATGCCAAATAATATTACTAATAAGATTATGATGAAGTATAAATACTAGTCATCATGGTGTAATATAAAGGATATATATCATAAGAGTGTAAAATCATTTATAAGTTATATTCATCATTTTAAATCAAGTTATGGATGAATTCATATATATTACTATATCTCAATATTATGTGCTTGAGCTTATCATTTCATGATTTAAAAATCCATATGCTATTTTCTTATTATCATTATTATCTATCTCAATGCTTTTATAACATTATTTCATGGAATTTTTATTTTGATTTGTTTAATGTTCTTTGGTTAACCGTTTGAAACTTTTGGTGAGGAACTATGTTTGAGATTACAAAGGTATAGAGTCCTTTGTGTGGGATATAACTCTTCACTTAAGAATCTTCTATATATTTTAACTAAATTAATAACATTTACAGTCGATGTGAAATATGTGTATTTAAATGGTGTTTGAGAAGCATTTAGCACTCTGGGAATGACATTGTATCAATTTAGAAAGTCTGAATGAATGTTATATTCATAACTTACAAAGGTGTAAAGTTTTATTTTAAAACCTTACTCATTACTTAGGAATTTTTTGTATAGTTTAAAAGAAATTATTAATAGTTATAGATTAATTTGGAAACATGCATTTAGATGGTATTTGGAAGGTACTTATTATTAAATTATATTTAGGTTTGAAAGCACTTATACTTCTAATGGAAAATAAGTAATCTATATGTTCTTAATGACACATTTTGAAGTTCTTTGAGGTTAAAATCATGTTAGGGTTTGATCTGAGCATTTAGAAACCCAAAATAGGCTTAAAAGATGAAGAAAAAGGTTTTTTGGGGTTGGACAGCCCTGCATCTATGTGACACAGTCATGCCTAAGAGTTGTCTAAGATCGCATACCTATGTACATAGTTATGCATGTTGTAGACAACTTTGACACCACTTTTAGTTTTTAAGCAATAAATCAATTGTACTTTTATCAATCATTAAGCACTCAGTTTAACATATTTTAAGGTGTTTATAAGTTTTTACAACATTTGGGTTACTAAATTTTGAACCACAATTCAAGGTTTTCAATTTTTTTTGTTTTACCCATTCATAGCACTTCATATTTTAAAACTAATTTTAGCAAGATAATGATCTTATTGGTCGGTGCTAACCGCAAGTCTATGGATCGCTCCAGTAATATAGTAGGTTAAGTATAAGTATCATTCCTACAAATATTATATGCTAAATACTAATTCACTTAGTTAATTATTTATTTAAACAAATAAACCAAAGTTGGAAATTAAAATAAATTTATAGTCAAATTTTAACCCTAATTAAACCTAAACTAACTTAAACAAAACTAAAGCAAAGCAAATTAAATCAACAAACAATTAATATGAATGCATGTACCAGAGTTTCACCTTTCACTTGATTCATTTATTAACTTATTAACATCTTTACTTTAACCTAATTTAGATTATGCATATGATACTTACCATCTAATGTACTCATAATTCTCTTTTAAGCAATCACAAAATTACTTAATTAACTCAGTTGCTAGCTACAACTTATGGACTCTCGCCTAACTAAACATAACTTAATAAATCATTAACCAAACTTAAGAATAAATTTATCTCCATTTAATTAATGTCTTCAGTTTTTATTCTTAATCCTAAGCATTAATTACTTCTCAGTCTCATAACACTTAAACAATTATTTAATATGAATATTAAGCATAAAAGCATACATCATCTCTCGATCTCAACAAACTTTAACTATAAATATCATTAAACACATTGAAGCACAAAACTAAAATTAATATGTAAGAAATTGATTATTAGATTAAAGCGAAAAGTAAAAGTCAGTACATCCCAAGCTTTTTAGATCACTCGAGCATATAATAAAGATCTAGTTTAACATGTTTATGATTATAGGAACACAATTCATGAAAGGTCTTGCAACTATCCAAAAGGAAATTAAGAAAAATATATTAGAAACTTCTAAACTTGATTTTGAAGCCCTTTTGAATTGCTCAAACTCCACAAACCATGAACTTGCAATAATGCTAATTAACTAAACTAATAATGAATGAATATTTTTTGGATTTTCAAAAGAATTATATAGAACGCCAAAGAAGATGAAAGATGCCATATTACATGTCCTTCAGGTCCTTTATATATAGGTAGCTAGAACTTATTAAGATTATATTCAAATTTGCCTTGGAAAGTTGAGTCCTAATTAGATTTGGCCTCTTGGACATGTATGTGCTACTCCTCATACTACTATGTTGGAAATGCAGACTTAATTCTAGTGTACTAACATGGTTGTACTGATGCATGGCACAACTGTGCATCAATTGGTAGTTTTCACCTTAGCCTCAGGACTTTGTCTTGTGGATGTGCACATGCACAACACATCTATGTAAAATGCTTCTTTCGCTATCGGAGGTTCAAGCACAATTGTGCAAATAACTTACATGGTTGTTCTTCGATTCATAAAATGCACCCTTTCCTTCCCGCACATGCTTAGCACATCTATGCATAACTTCCGGACTTAACTTCTTATTTGAATTGGATTCCTTGAAGCATACTTTGTATCTAAATCCACTTTTAATTTATTGAATCTTACATAACATGGAATTAAATATCAAATGCAACTAAAATTCACTAAGTAATAAATCAAATATAAATTTATAAAATAAATCCTAAATTCTAAGGAAATTTAATCACAACTTAATTTGGAGGATTATGCTATTAAATTCTAATTAAATACTAAAACTAAATGCAAAATAACTTAGATAAGCCCTAAATAAACACAATTTAACCAAAATTAACTAGATATTCAAATATTAATACATAAAACTAGTTAAATATTAACCCAAAATTTACCTAAATTATGGATTTATTACTTATCAATAAGGTAATTATCATCAAAGCATCAAAAACAAAGAATTGAAAAAGATGATAATAAAAATAACAAATTATAAGGGCCACAAAAGCTAAGTTTAACCAACCAAAGAATTAAGTTTAAGAAGGTTCAAAAGGATGCAAACAAAAAAGTATCAAAGAGGAGTCCAATCAAAATTTTCTCCAACTATTTTCTTTCCTTTTTAAACCTATTAAGTCCTCATTTCTTGCCCTCCAAGAGCTCTTAAAAATAGGATAACAAAATACTATAAAACTATCTCTAAATTGAATATTAATCTCATGCATTCTAAAGCTGAATTTTCAGCTTGCACTATATGCATTCTGAATAATGTTTATCCACATCCAAAAGCTCAACATGACTTCAAATTTGACATGCATGGTCACTAGAGCATATTTTAAGATATCAAAAGCTTACTCATGAAGTTTGATGTCAAACCAATCTCAATAAATAAATCCACTAAAGACTTTCATTAGAACCACAAACCATACTAGAAATAAATATGAGCACCATTGTCAATCTTATTCTAAAAAAAAGGCTTAATGAGAGGTCTCAATTTAAGCATACAAGCCTAAATCCAACTATAGTCATGGGGTTTACTTAAGCCTTAAAAGTTTAAGCACTTCAACTTATTTGTTATAATCCAAGTTTCCTAAAGAGAGGTGATGGGAATTGTAGGTTTCATCAATTAACTCCCCAATAGCAAGAATACTATGATAAGTTGAATTAGAAGAAAACTAGAAATTTCTAATTTAATCCACAATTTTTGATCGTTCAAAGATTGAAGTAAGAAGATAGATGCTACTTAACCCTTTTACCAACAAGGATAAAGATACTAAGATAGACTTTGAATTTCCTCTTATGCCACAAACAAGAATATTTGATAAATAAAAAAAAGAATAAAAATTTTGATTTTGACACCACAAGCTAGAATAAAGCTTGATAAGTCACAAAGTTCATGCAAAAAATTAAAGACAAAATTCCTCACAATAAAACTCAAATAAAGTTATAACTCATATATCAAATTCAATCATGCCCACAAAAGAAAGAAATGACTTATTTATATAAAGTACAAATCCATGCACACACTACTAAAATAGACTCACACACGTATGATTACATTTGCTCTTAATGGCCTTAATAACCACTACCCACATTAATAGCCATTACTTGGAATTAATTGCCCCACTAACATGAAGAAGTTGGCTACATGTAACCCTAATTTATTTTTGAGCCTCCATAGATACCTTGTTGGGTTAAAATTCTTGGGCTTTCCAAATGTTTTTAATGAAACCCAATATGGCTTCTTAAAGCTTCTTGGACTTGGACCTTGTGATTGGGCCTTCTTGTACTACCAATGGATCTTGGATCTCTTTAGGTTTTGGACTTGGATTCACATCATTCCCCCTTTCTTCAAAAGGATTTATCCTCAAACCATCTCCATCATCTTCATCACCTACATCAAACAAAGATAAATCACTAACATTGAATGTAGCACTAACATTGCCATACTCACTCGAAAGTTCTAGCTTGTAGGCATTGTTGTTGATGCATTAAAGTACTCTGAATGGTCTATTTCCCCTTGGCATAAGCTTTGATTTCCTTTGGTTAGGAAATCTTTCCTTCCTTAAGTGCACCCACACCCAATCTCCGAGCTTGAAAATGACTTGCTTCATCCCTTTGTTGTGTTGCTTTTCATATTGGAGTGTCTTCTTCTCAATGTTTACATGAACTTTCTCATGCAAAGTTTTGATGAACTCAGCTCTTTGCTTCCCCTCCAAATTAGCTTTCTCCATTGGCAAATGTAGCAAATCCATTGGAGTCAATAGATTGAATCCATACACAACTTCGAATCGTGAGCAATTTGTTGAACCATGCACACTCCTATTGTAAGCAAATTCCACATGTGGCAATAATTCTTCCCAATTCTTCAGATTTCTTTGGATGAAAGCCCTCAAAAGTATTGAAAGTGTCCTATTGACTACCTCCGTTTGTCCATCCGTTTGTGGATGACAAGTTGTAGAATACAAGAGCTTTGTCCCCATTTTTCCCCAAAGAGTCTTCCAAAAGTGACGTAGGAATTTGAAATCCCTATCACTCATAATAGTCCTTGGCACTCCATGTAGCCTTACAATCTCCTTGAAGAATAGGTTGGCAATATGGGTTGCATCATGTATTTTGTGACATGGAATGAAATGTGCCATCTTGCTAAATCTGTCCACAAAAATAAAAATAGAATCTCTCCCTCCCTTGGACCTAGGTAATCCTAAAACAAAGTCCATAAAAATGTCCACCCAAGGTTCATTTGGTATGGGAAGAGGTGTATACAAACCACGAGGCATTGCTTTGGATTTGGCTAGTTTGTAAGTAATGCATTTCTCACAAACTCTCTCAATATTCCTTTTCATATGTGGCTAAAAGAAATGGTAACTTAACATATCCAAAGTTTTCTTAGTCCCAAAATGCCCCATTAAACCCCCACTATGTGCTTCTCTCATAAGTAACTCTCTCAAAGAACTTTGTGGCACATATAATTTTTTTCCTGAAAAAGAAAATCATCAAACTTATAGAACTTATCAAAACCCCCTTTCTCACATGCCCCATAAACATTAGCAAAATTAGGATTATTAGGATAAAGATCTTTGATATATTCAAATCCCAATAATTTTGCATCAAGTTTAGAGATCAAGGAATACCTTCTTGACAATGCATCGGCCACTACATTTTCTTTCCCTTGCTTGTACTTGATGATGTACGGAAAGGATTCAATAAATTCTACCCATTTCGCATGCCTCTTGTTGAGCTTTCCTTATCCTTTGAGGTACTTCAAGGACTCATGGTCAGTGTGAATTATGAATTCTTTGTAACTAAGGCAATGCTGCCATGTCTTTAGAACCCTCACCAATGCATAAAACTCCTTGTCATATGTCGGGTAGTTTAGACTTGCTCTACTTAGCTTTTCACTAAAGAATGCAATGGGCTTGCGTTCTTGCATCAAAACTCCTCCAATACCTATGCCACTTGCATCACACTCAATTTCAAAAGGTTTAGTAAAATTTAGCAAAGATAATAAAGGTGCATAACTTAATTTATCTTTTAGGAAGTTAAAAGCCTCATCTTGTTCTTTTCCCCACTTAAAACCAACATTCTTTTTTATGCATTCAGTTAATGGTGCAGCTATGGTAGAAAAATTCTTAATGAATCTTCTATAAAAGCTAGCTAAACTATGAAAACTTCTTACATCACTTACACTTGTGGGTGTTGGCCATTCTCTAATTACTTTTACCTTTTCTTAATCAATATAAATGCCCTTGTCATTGACAATATATCCAAGAAAATTAATTTCATTAGTGTAAAAATAATATTTCTTTAGATTAGCATACAACTTCTCTTCTCTAAGTACATCAAAAACACATGTCAAATGTTGTACATGCTCATCTAAATTTTTGCTATAGTCCAAGATATCATCAAAATAGACAACAACAAACTTGCCTATGAATGCTCTTAAAATATGATTCATCAACCTCATGAAAGTACTTGGTGCATTAGTTAAACTAAAAGGCATTACTAACCACTCATATAAACCATGTTTAGTTTTAAAAGTTGTTTTCCATTCATCACCTTCTCTCATTCTAATTTGATGATAACCAGATTTCAAATTAATTTTTAAAAATAAACATGAACCATACAGTTCATTCAATATGTCATCTAGCCTAGGAATGGGATGTCTATACTTTACAGTGATTTTATTGATGGCACAAAAATCAACACACATCCTCCAAGTTCCATCTTTCTTAGGCACTAATAAGATGGGTACGGCACATGGACTCATGCTTTTACGAATATAACCCTTCTCCATAAGCTCACTCACTTGCTTTTGGATTTCTTTGGTCTCCTCCGAGTTACATCTATATGCGGGTCTATTTGGTATGCTTGCTCCGGGTATGAAATCAATTTGGTGCTCAATGCCCCTTTTAGGTAGCAATCCATCTAAAATTTCTTCCGAAAATAAGTCTTCAAAAACCTGTAAAAGATCAACAACAATACTAGGCAAACCTTTAGTTACTTCATTAGTGATAATCAAAACTTCCTTGTATATAAGTACAAGCATGTGTTGTCTCAAAAATATGGCTTCCTTCATATCACTCATTTTTGCATAAACACTCAGTTTTCTTTCATTTGAACCTTCCTTATTTTCTCTCCCCATGTGTTTTCCATTTTGGACAAGAGATTTAGAATTTTTAGGTTCACTCATCTCACTTTTTTCTTTGCTCTCAAAGGTTTCCCTTCCCAAAGAATTTCCCAATGAAGGATCTATTTCTTCATATTGTTGCTTGATGCACATTTGGTCTTCAAAAATCTGTTTTGGAGTTAATGGTCCAAGGTTAAACCTTTTTCCATCCATAGTCAAAGTATACATATTTTTGAATCCATCATGACTAGCCCTTCTATCATATTGCTAAGGTCTTCCCAATAACATATGTTCGGCCAACATTGGTAACACATCATACAACACCTCATCCTTATATCTACCAATTTGAAAAGAAACTAGAACTTGCTTATTTACCTTTACAACTCCACTTTCATTGAGCCATTGTAACTTGTATGGTCTTGGGTTCTTGGTAGTAGGCAACTTCAATTTCTCCACTAGTAAAGTACTTGCTACATTGGTACAACTTCTACTATCCACAATCATGTTGCATAATTTGTTAGAAATCAAACAATGAGTATGAAATAAATTTTCCCTTTATTCCCCATGGTCATCATATTTATTTTGTAAACTCAATGTTCTTTGGACAATAAGATTATCTCCCCTAGCACATTCAACATCACTATAATCTTCTAAAGAAAGCATGTCTTCTTCACTATCCCCCTCACTTTCTGACTCAATATCACTATCCCTTAGAATCATAACTTTCTTATTTGGACATTCCCTAGCAATGTGCCCATGACCCAAACACTTAAAATATTTAATTCCCCTAGTTTAGGCTGGTTGATTCTCACCCTTTCCCTTATTACCCAAGTCAATTTTAGGTTTAGTTTCTTCCATTTTTGACTTAGTAAAAGGTTTATCATCCTTTTTCCCCCAATAAGTTTTCCAAGAAGAAGAAGAACCCACATTTGGTTTAGAATCATACCTCTTTTCTTTAAGTTGTCTTTCCACTTTCATGGCCAAATTCACCATATCTTCAATTTCCACATAATATTGCAAATCAACAATATCAGTAATATTTTTGTTCAACCCTCTCAAGAACTTTGCCATGGTAGCTTCACGATCTGCTACCACATTTTCTTTAATTATGGCCTTCTCTATTTCTTTGTGATACTCCTCCACACTCATGGATCATTGAGTTAGAGTTTGTAGCCTTTGATGAAGCTCTCTATAGTTGTGGCTTGGAATAAACTTCTTCCTCATGATTTGCTTCATTTCCCTCCAAGACTCCATTAGTCTTTCTCTATATCTACTTCTTTCCTTGCAAAATTGATCCCACCAAATAATTGCATAATCACTAAACTCAACAGCAGCAAGTTTTACCTTTTTCTCCTCTAAAAAATTATGACATTCGAAAATGAGTTCCACTTTCCTCTCCCATTCAAGGTATACATCCAGATCATTTCTTCCTTGGAATGAAGGAATCTTCATTTTGATGGTTCTAAGGTTGCGATCAATATTATCATTTGGACGTCCTCTCCTAGCTTGTCTCCTAGGATTGATTTGTTGTCCCACCAAGGTGACTTGATCATCATCCAAATCATCCTCTCCTTCATAATCCTCTTGGTCAATTGGTGGACGTCTCCTTTATCTAGGCTCTCCTTGTGATTGGTTAAGGATGCCATCATGCCTCTCCAACTTTTCATTCACTCCCGCCATCATATTAAACATTCTTTTGAAATATTATTGTATAGCTTGAATCACATGATCATTTGTTGAAGAAGAACTTATGTCTTTTGACATGATTGTAAACCTGAAATTTTAACAAAAGAAAGTAGAAACAAATAGCCTCACAACACTCCCTTACGTGTTTCACTCAAAATTGATGTATACCACTCGTGTTTACACTCAATTTTTGGCTTTTTCTCTAATGATCTCACACTCTTGCCTTTTACCACTCTATTTGCCTTTTAATTTCTTAGATGAACTAAGATTTTCAATCAAACAAAATTCAAGAATGTAGCAATCAATGATAAGAAAAATAGGTAGGCTAACAAGAAAATTAAAAGTTAGGCTACAAGAAAAATAATTTGGAACAAATAGGCTAATAGAAATGCAAAACAAAGATAGATCAACAAAGAACACAAAGAGACAATTTTTTTTTAATGTAAACTGAGATATATCACAAGAATCTCAAAGATAACAACTTTTTTTTAAATATGCACAAAATTTTTTTTTTTTGATAATACAAACAAGATCTTGAGATGAGTAGATCAAAGATAATTCAAGAACAAAGGATGAATAGAAAGTGCAAGATATAAAATGAACACAAGATAATGAAAATTAAAAGACAGTTTTGGATACGCAAACCTCAATCTTGAACCAGGCTTTGATACCACTTATGATGGAAATTGTAGGTTTCATCAATTAACTCCCCAATAGCAAGAATACTATGATAAGTTGAATTAGAAGAAAACTAGAAATTTCCAATTTAATCCACAATTTTGGATCGTTCAAAGATTGAAGTAAGAAGATAGATACTACTTAACCCATTTACCAATAAGGATAAAGATACTAAAATAGACTTTGAATTTCCTCCTATGCCACAAACAAGAAACATTTAATAAATAAAAGAAAGAATAAAGATTTAGAATTTGACAGCACAAGCTAGAATAAAGCTTGATAAGTCACAAAGTTCATGCAAGAAATTAAAGATAAAATTCCTCACAATAAAACTCAAACAAAGTTATAATTCATATATCAAATTCAATCATGCTCACAAAAGAAAAAAAAGGACTTGTTTATATAGAGTACAAATCCATGCACACACTACTAAAATAGACTCACACACATAGGATTACATTTGCTCTTAATGGCCTTAATAACCACTACCCACATTAATAGCCATTACTTGGCATTAATTGCCCACTAATATGAAAAAGGTGGCTACATATAACCCTAATTTATTTTTGAGCCTTCATGGATGCCTTGTTGGGTTGAAATTCTTGGACTTTCC
>CATIWO010014465.1:0-10409 GCA_949673435.1 Macaranga tanarius | reverse complement strand
ACTGCCTTAAAAATAATATAAGTTCAATATACTGCTGAATTAAAAATATAAAATTTTCATAAACTAATTTAATATAATGTTTTAGCTAAACCGCTTCCTTACAAGCTGGGTTAAGACTGAAACATTATATTCACAAAAATGTAATTCCCTACAATATAATGATTTAGCTAATCAACTTCCTTACAAGCTGAATTAAGACTAAAACATTATATTTACGAAAATACTATTCCATACAATCCTTAATATGTAACCAAAGATTGTGCTAACACAATGGGCGGCATTGATGACCTAGCGTCCCATGTGCACATATACTTGCTATCAAAATTCTGGTCATTAGGGTACGCCCCCAAGGCTATATGTACAATCAAGCGTTGTCCCCAAGACAGTTATTAAATAAACACCAGTCATCATAGTGCAATCAAATGGGTACATAATACGAGTGTATAGTTTTGTCCATAAACCAAGTCACTAATATTTCACAAATAGCTATTAGAACCATTATTGATAAATTATAAACTGATAATCAAATAAAACTGAAAACATAATCATAATACTAAAATAATAAACATATCATTATGTTAAATAACTTTTGCTAATTCAATCATAAGCATAAACTATATGTTCCCATGTAAAAAAAACTAAGAAACTGATATAATCATGCTTTATAAAATATTACTTGATAAACTCTATTTGTAAGGAAACATCAAATGATAATCATAGAGAACCTTTTTTCAAAATGTAAAACACATTCTTTCATATATATATATAGTTTCAAAATAGTTTTATATATGTTTCCACTCACCTGAGCCTGCTGAACTGCCCTAGCCTCTACGGCTCCAATTTGATCCAATCCTAATATCCGTAAACAAAATCATCAGAAAACTATCTTAAATCTCAATTCTACTCATTTAAGACTGATCTATGGCTAAAGGACATGTTATAGGACCCGAAAAAAGGCTTAAAACTGCTAAAAAAATAGGTTTTCGGGAGGCTGCTAGGCTGTCACTATTCACAGGCACTGTTCATAAACATTGTTCATGACACTGATAATAAACTAAAAAAAAAAAAAATGCCAGAAATGGGTCTAAAATAATTCTAAACATCTCAGGGGTCCATTTCTTATCAATCTAAGCATTTATACTCAAAATTTAACAAAAACATCCATTTTTAGCATAATTCAATAAATCTAAAAATTTAAAAATTAAATATAAAACTTACCCAAAACATATAATTAAACCCAAAAATTCAAGAGTTTAAATATAAAAACAAAACAAAACAAAACAAAAAAAAATTAAATAAAATAAAATTCATTTACCTCAAAATATCACCATATACTAAAATATGAAATTCAAAAAAAATTAATAATACCCATAACAATATATGTAAATAAATAAATAATTAATTAAACAAATAATTTTTTTTATTTACCTTAAAATATTTGTAGCTTCAACAAAACTTGCTCGGAGATGAAACTTGAAGAGAAATTTGAGTTATTTAATTAGAGAAAGAAAGAAAAAAATTGAAATAAAGTAGAAAGAATGAGAAGAAATGAAGAATTAAGAATAAAGAAAGAAAAAAAAAAAAGAATATAGCCTGTATAAAGAAAAGTGGCGTGGGGAGGAGGAAGAGCTACAGTGCCTTCCTTTTACTTTTTTTTTTTTTTTACAAAAATCCATTTAGTCCTTAAAATTTTTCCAAATAACCTATTAAATCATCAAAGTTATTTTCTAATCCTATTACTAATATAGTTCAATAGAATTCTAGATGAGGATGTTACATGGCCTATTATTTTATGTTGCTGGCCTATTGTTTTATGTAATATGGCTTATGAGTTTTGTGTTTTTGTTTATTGTCTCTACTGACTATTATTGTATAATACATTAATATTATTATTCTAGTTTTGGATTATGTTTTTGTTTAATCAATGACTTATTTTAGTGGTGCATCACACTTCAAACTGGGTTCTTGTGCCTTTTTTCTTTCATCACTATAAAAGTTTGTTTCTTTTCCATCTGGATTATATTCTTTATTTTTTGTCACTATAAAAGTTTTTCTTTTCCATCATTTTGCTTTTGGATTTTCGCTCGAAAGTGTTTAGATTGTTTGAAGTTTTGCTCTTTTTGAGTTTTGATACTGGAGGCTTATTGAAAAAAAAGAAAACAGAAAAAATAATTGAACCGAACTGAAAAAATTTCAGTTCGATTCAGTTTGGTTTTAGGCATTTTTAAACCGAACCGGTATAGGTTCGGTTCAATTCGGTTTTAGACATTTTTAAATCGAACCGACATTTGCTCACCCCTAAGTAAGAGGACTAGAATTAATGATTTATAACAATATTTGCCAGTCGCAAAGACACTATCCAAATGAATGTTTATTGGTTTGAATTAAAATTTTTTTAATCGACATAATGTATATACAGTCTCCTGAACTTGCTAGCTTTTTTTACTTTGGCACCTCAACTTACACTTTTGCCATTTCAACACCTGAACTTGCCTAAAATGTAATTTTTAAACCTCTGCCATCACATTAGCGAATCAACATGTGTCATGTAAAGGTATTTAACTGACCAAAATCTACAAGTAGAAGTGTCAAACTGACAAAATGAGGCAAGTACGGGGGTTGATAGATGTATTATATCATTATATTAGTGTATTTTAGGCAAAAAACAACAAGTTCAGGTATTGAAATGGTAAAATCGTAAGTTGAGGTGCCAAAGTGAAAAAAGCTGGCAAGTTCAGGGGGCTGGGTATGTTTTAAACCTTTTCTAATCTGTTTGGAATATGAGATTATAAGTCATATACCAATAGAAGAAAAAAAAAACAACTGTTGTGTAATATTTGGAAAAACTTAAAAGTATAAGTCATAGGCAAAATGATCAATCATATCCTAAAATTTGATCCAATTTTTAATTATATCATATTTTTAAAATTATATTAATTTAGCTATTAAACATTGTGAATTGAATCAATTATAATCTATATATATTTTAAAATTACTTTTATGTTCTTATCAAATGAATTTATTTATTAAAATCATATTTTTTTTAGAAAAAGAAATTTAAAAGAATATTCTTAAATATTAATCTTACTACATTCAAAATAACCTCAGAAACTAATTACAAAATATTTTCATAAAATTTTATCTTTTTAACATTTTTTATAACCCAAAAACTTCCATATTTCAATTTTTTAAAAATTCGCTTCTCAATTTTTAATTATATTAATAAAAAATTTTCTAATAGAGATTGAACATTGAAAAAAAAGTGTGACTATGGAGGAAAATAAAAAGAGAATGTTGGAAATATTAAAAATATTAATAAAAGATTGAAACAAACAAAGGTTAATAATAATTCTTTTATTGATACTGTATAGATAGTGGGCAAAGACAAGAATTTCCCGTAGAGAAAGAAACCAATAGTACGTGAAAAAAACATTTAATTATTTACATCTCATGCCGTGCCTGTGTATCAGATGGACACATGTCCTCGTAGTCGAGATTGAATCCAGATTTTTTTCCTGCATGAAATTTCGGTTTGGATAAAAGGACCGTTTGGCATCTACATATCGAAACTCCCAAAGTAAGAAGAAGACATTTTAGAAAGATTTGAATAATTGTTGAGACAATTGATCGAAGATCAACTAATGGCTCGAATTTCACTACAGAATCAGGATGAGGAAGCTCGGAAAAAGATCCGATTCTGAAATCATCATCGTCACTTTCATTCAAAAGTTTCGGGGTCGAAATGCCTCCGAGTCCGAGCTTGGCGGATACCTCTGAAACCATTTCTTGTTGCTTGTCGACAGGCAGCTCCTCCAAGCTTGCCAGGTGATCAGATTCAGAAGATGGAGTTTCGATACTTGCCATCTCTCTGCTTCTCTGGACAGCTACCTATTTGTATCTGCTTTTATATGTATGACAGTGTATTCTTTGCTTGTTGCGCTTTGTGTGCACCAATTGTATTGATATTTATAGATAACCAATTACATAAAAAGCCTTTGTTTAATACGTAATTACCAAGTCAGTCTGAATTCATTATAAAATCTCAAATTAAACTCGAGCCTTTCTTTAATAGTTATCAAAGTCACCATACACACACACACACACACACACACACACACACACACATATATATATATATATATATATATATATTGAATATGAGGCAATGAGACTGATCTTTACTCATCTTTCATGATTAGAACTACCCAAAATTTTGATCTAATAAAACTTTCTGCAATGGGTATTTTCATCTTAATTAGCTAAATAAATTAGAAATTTTGTTTTCAATATTTAGTGTATATATTCTAATAACTTTTTAATTGCATATGTATTATTAATATTTTTAAATTTAAATATTAGATAATTAATATGTATTTTATGTATATACATCTTTGTTAATATTTTTTAAGCTGAAATTAAAACTATAGTAGAATGAAACATCCATCAATTCAATTATCTATTATAGTTCTCTCTTTTGTTAAGAACCAAATTTTATAAGGTTCTACAGTATGAAGAAAATTATTTATTCAAGTCAAATGGAGAAAAGTGCCAAAGAGGTCTAGACAAAACGATCTAGGCTAAAGCTCTCATTATTTTCAGGTCATGGATTAAACTTCTGCAATTGTATTAAGATTTTTTTGGATTATCATTGTAAAAGGATCATATGAGATCCACTTATATGTTGTTCTACATTCATAAGTAATAGTTAATTTTTTTTTTTATTAATGTTAATAATTAACATATAGTAATTTTACGAGGTACTAAAAAGGTGATATTGTAATAAAAAAAAAAAAAAGGAAAAAAGTGGACAAAATAGCATGCACGGGAACGGAGAAGGGAAGGTGAGACTTGAGAGGGTGAGATCGAAGAGCATGAATAGGGGGAACACAAAGGTAGGACAAGAACATGTCTAAAATTTAAAATTCTTCGAGTCCCACCTTAAAAATTTTGAGGATATATGTATAATAGCAAGTGGGTTTTGAACCCATGTTATGGTAATTTCCGATCAACGGCCCTAACAAACATACTGGACTGAGGGACATTTACCAATTTAGGGTAGTTTAAATTTTTATTTCTCAAAATATGGTAATTGTTAAAAAATTTACCAATTATAGGTGAAAAGGGAAAAAATTTCTCAATTTAGGGTGATTTTAGGTGGAGATTCAGTCAGACAAACAAAACGTTGGTCAGAGTAGCGTTTTAGACAAAACGCTACTTGGAGTAGCGTTTTAGACAAAACGCTACTTGGAGTAGCGTTTTGATTTAAAAGGACAAAACGCTACTTGAAGTAGCGTTTTATCCTTCTATTAAAAAAAAAAAAAAAACATTATTGGCTCTGCATAGTGTAGAGCCAACAATAAAGTAAGGAAAAACCCATTAATAAGCTCTGAACTTTTACGTTTTATTTTATTAAGCCCATATTCTTTTATTGCATTTCATTAAGCCCTTTTACTATTATTTTTCTTTTATTAAACCCTTATACAATTATTTTTATAAACATTAAAGACTTTTGAGGGCTATTTTGGTAATATCATTTATATTTCAAAAGTCCTTACTGTTTACAAAAATAATTGTATAAGGATTTAATAAAATAGAAATAATAGTATAAGGGTTTCATAAAATAGAAATAATAGTAAAAGGGCTTAATAAAATACAATAAAAGAATAGGGGTTCAATAAAATAAAACGTGAAAGTTGAGGGGCCAAGTGTTGGTTTTTTCCTATTTATTTCTAATACAGTTTATATCACATATGAACGTTTGTATAATATGTCTAATTAATGCTTGGAATTAGGGGGTGGCGGTCGGTTTTGGGAGGTTTTTCTGACCGAACTGAAATAATCAAATAGAGTTAATTGAAAACTGAACCGAATTAATCTTAAAACCGAACCAAAATTTTGGTCATAAAAATCGAACCGAAATTTTTAAAATTATTAATTATTTTTAAAATTTTTTTAAAATATATAAAAATAAAAATTTGGTTGGTTCGGTTAATTCAGCTAACCAAATTTTTTATATACAAAACCGAACCAAACTAAATATCGATTCGATTATGTTCGGTTCTAAAAAATAAAAAATGTTGAAAAATCAAACCAAACTGAATTGGATCGGTTCGGTTTGTGGTTCGGTTATCTCGGAAGCCCTGCACACCCCTACTTGGAATGATGTTGCTAGTGAGGTAGTAATTTAATAATTGCTTCTCTTTAAGGACATCTGAGGTGTAATGTTTGAATTTAGATTTTAAATCTTGTCATTTTCAATTTCTAAAATTAATTTTTACCAAATTTAAAAAGAAGAAAAGAATTACTCTTTGCTACAGTTCATCGATGTTTAGTTATTAGATTAGTTGACTTTATTAATTGAAAAAAATTTGAGAATGACATCTTATAAAAGGAAGGATAACGAGAGAATCATATTTGTCAAGTGGGTTTAATCACTATAGATGAAACTTTGTCTGATTGCTCAATATCAACCTCTTTGTAATTAGATAAAGGAAAAAAAAATTTTGTGAATTGTGAATTGTAAGTGTTTGTTCTAAGGCATTACGAGATGACTTTTAGAGGAGAGTAGATTAAGTCAACAAAAAAAAGCCTGCTGAATCACTTCACAACGAGGTCAAATTTTGGCACATGACTATAAGCAATATTAATGGTCCCCTCCATTGAATGTTGCATGATACCAAACTACGATATATTTTATTTAACCTATGGTTGCTTAATATAATAGAAAAAAGAACCAGCCTTATAAAGTTCACAAGAGATATTTTTTCTTCATCATCATCAGATTAATAAAAAATTTGAGCGTCTGTCTTGAAATGTAAAAATAAATAATTATATTGTTAAATTAATATATCAATAGTTGAGTAATGAGAATAATGATTTGATCTCGTCTCACGATTGGGTCCATGCATTCAATAAATCAAGGAAAACTAATCTATGATTCATAAGAAAAATATTTATATAGCATGCAAAGAAGCTTTGATTGTTTATAGAAGATATACTACAAAAAAAAAATTGCATACATTTTGAGAGAAGGTCAAGCAAGAGAGTCAAATTAATTAATTATCATGTTGATGTATAATATTAATTTTAAAAACAATATTAAACAATATATGAATTACTTTGATGGACTTCCGAAGACTAATTCACAATATATATGTTTAAAAATAACATTAAAAAATGATTTCTTTCAAAAGTAAGTAAATTAGAGTAATTTTGTGAAGCAATTGACCAAGTCATTTGTGTAGCCATTTTTTTTAAAGACATGTACATGGTTTAAATTTAAAATTTGAATTTTATCATTCTTAATTTGTGGAATTAATTTCAACCAACCAAATTTAAATGAAAGAGAAAAGCCGACTTCTCACTTCACACCTGGGTCAAATTTTGGGATATTACTATAAGCCTCCATTGAATGGTGCATGATACCAAACTATGGTTTATTTTGTTTAACCTGTGGTTGCTTAATATAATAGAGAAAAAAAACAGCCATATAAAGTTCACCATAGATATTTTTCCTTTCATCGTCATGCTAATAAATAATTTAAGCATCTGTCTTTTGAATTATATACATAATTATATAATTAAACCAATAGATCAGTAGTTGAGTAATAAGAATAATAATTTAATCTTGTTCCGCGATCAAGTTTTTACGTTTAAGAAATTAATGATAATAAGTCTACAATTATAGAAATAAGTCTTTTTTTTTTTCAATTTAATACATCCGGTAGCCACAAGAACTCTAACTAATCTAGAATTGATCCGGGTAGGACTACAAGGACGGTAAAAGTTTCCTAACAACTATTTAACGTAACTGTATTCATTGAGATTTGAGACATCAAGTTAAGCGAGAACAGTTTACTGGCAGCTGATTCTAACAATTGTTGGTAAAAATAAAATTTTAATTTTGTTCCGATTCATCAGTTTATATGTTAATGGTTTACTAGAAAGTCATATTTTTATGTATAAATTAAGGTTTCTTTTATTTATTTATTTATTTATTTATTTGTCAATGTGAATTCTAATAATCAGAATTGAAACCGTACAAAAGGTATTTCGTTAATGTAGCTTGGCTTCAAAAACAGAAAAAAAGAGACCATGGATGTCCATGCATATATGCTTGCATTTGAGCCAGACATCTAATTGACAAAATCGGGCCCTGTAAAATTTCAATAACCTTGAATCCACAAAACACTTGTGGCTCCCTACGGTGGGACCTAGGGCCCTTTCAATATTGACTTATTAACAATTTTTTTTCTCCTGGTTTGTGTGTTAGTTTGTTAGGTTTGATAATTTTATATTAGTACGTATGTGATTAATTATTTTGTGTAATCCCAATTCAGTATATTATATATATATATATACACACACTTTTCTGAGATTTTTTAAAAAAAATTTAACAAAAATTAAAATTGACCAAATCAATGATGTGTTATCAAATTATGAGGAATTTAAAATACTTTATATTTGACACACATGCCAACATACCATTTTTTTTGTCTCTTTTGTGGAGAAAATAATAAGAATTTGATGTGCACTAAGTTTTACTAAAACAGAAATATAAGTAACATAGTAGTGCTTGGAGGCTACTTATCTGTAAGAAGGCAAAGTAGTGCTCTTCTTTAATTTGTAAGTGTTTCTTGAAAATTTAACTTAAATCTTTTTTTGGGTCTCTCCTTTCTCAATTTTCTCAGAAGGATTTAACAGGAGGAACAACAGTGATTTGATTTAAAGATTTTGAAGTTGAGGCCACCAAACGCATTTGAAAGGTTTGATTCTTCTTAATAAATTTCTAGCTTAATTAAATTTTGCATAATAGTTGTGTTCTGTCCTCAAATTTAATTATATACTTGGGTGTGATTAGGTGGTAAATATGATATATAGGTAATTTTTGGCTGTCTACTTGCCTGAGTTTGCAAAATATTCATATATAGTTTCATGCGCGCTTTTTGTGGATTGGTTGGAATATATATATAGCTTTTGAAAAATTTCAGCAACTACTTGTAGAAATATTTTGCAGCTCTGATGAAAGGAGATATGAGGGTTATTGTGGCAGTGGTAGTATTAATACTATGCTTCTTTACTGCGAATGCCAAAAAGAAAAGGCAAGAAGAACGCAAACATGGCACAGATGGCAAAGATATAATAATCTTGGCCTTGGCCTTGGCCTTGTTAGTGTCGAATTGGCCCAAGATACAAAATTTTATTGCTCGATCATTCACTACCCACTGCGTCTATGTCTGCTGCTTGTTCTCTACTGTGGAGTTTCAGCAGGTGACGAAATTTAATGTCGATGGTGCCACTAAGGGAAGATACAAGGAGTTCTTGTGCAATTTACGTAATCAACTGGCAGGTGTAAATCGCCCGGAAGTGTTTGTGTTACCTAATCCGTCTTCATTTGATAAAAATGGTACGCATAAGCGGTTGCTTTTGGTGAGGCTTTCTTCTACACCGCAGAAATCTGTTGACAGGCCCTCAAATTCATCTCAGGAGACATCTGTTGATTTAATTTTAGACAGAGCAGATGCATATGTTTTGGGCTACATAGTAGGAAATGGTTGCTACCTCCTCAAAGACAATCAGCGAGATGAAGACTATCGGAAAGATGTTTACAGTTGTATTGAAAGTCTCTATCCGCATGCAATAATTTTTGAACACGGCAGTAGCTATGGTGATCTTGAAGATGAAGAGATTTCAAGGAGGAAGATTGAGTTAGGAATCTCAAAACTGCGAAAGGCCATCAAAACTCTAAGAGACACTGATCCCACCAACAGGTACAACAAAGATTCCGTGGCCAAAGCCCTTTTAGTTTGCATCCAGATGGTTTCAGAGGCAGCTCGATTCTCTTATATAGAGGATAAAGTTTGTGATACCATTACTGAAGAAGTACTGTATGGAAGTTTTAAACCAGCTGATGAGATTATAAAGCTGGAGAATAACTGGGACAATCTCTTTACTGCTTTCCACACTTCAAAATTCGAATATGTTAAAAGAGTGTTTGGTGAAAGCTACGGAGATTACATTGGTTACCTGAGGCTTGCGAAGTTTCCAAACAATGATAGAAATCAAGCAGGAACATCTCAACTGCGGGGTAAGAGTAAGAATAATAGTTCAAGAAGAGCAGGATCTCTGCCCAGCCGGGTAAATGAAACCAAAGGAAAGAAAAAAATTTAAACATTGATCCACAAAAGAAATTTAGAGGGAAGTCTCATTCTAGCAGTAATTTTAAATTATATGTCTTGTTGCTATAAGTTGTTGAAGCTAATAAGACTTGTTGGAATCAGATAAGAACAAATTCTGCAATTTGAGCAGAAGTGAAAACAAGTTGCTAAGCTTCAAGAAAGAAAAAAAAAACAGAGTTTGAAAGTTTTACAAAGTAGCAGAGCTGTCAACAACTGCTACATTACTACCAT
>CATIWO010014464.1:0-10305 GCA_949673435.1 Macaranga tanarius | reverse complement strand
TAGACTTTTTGTTATTTGGCTTATGGATATTATTTTGTAAGTTTAAATATTTTAACATTGTAAGCCTTTATTTAAAGTCTAATATATCAAAATATATTCAATTATACATGTTCACTATTTTGTTCTATTATATGTAAATATTTATATATATTATATATATTTATGATGAATGAAAATAATGACCATTAAGTGGTCATAGTCAATAATTTAATTTAACAACTTAAAAAAATTGCAACCAAATATTAATTATTAGCAGCAAATGGAAAGAATATATAATATATGTACAAGTTTTTAACGGTTGTATTACAGTCGCAATTGCTACACATAAATTAGTCACAAATAGCAAATTTTCTCACATATATTTGTCCTTTAACTACTGACATACTGTCGTAAATACTTAACAAAATTGGTCCCTAATACTAGTTATTTGTGATCATAATAAAAATGTTTGCAAAACGTTTTTGTGACCACTTAGTTTTTCAGGTTGCAATAAACTTTTTACGGCAGAGCCAATAGCGACCTCATGTGACTGGCATTTTTTAGTCACAAATTCTCTTTAGCAGCCTATTTTTATATTTTTACGACCATAATTTCCTTTTCCTAAAGCCTATTTTTCTTGTAGTGCTTTCTAACCTCTTAAATATATTTTAAAAAGGTATTTATAGTTAAAGGACAAAAAACTATCTATTAGAGATATTGAATTCGTGTCCCATTCTTTTACTTCTTCATTAAATGCATTATTTGCTTTTGCAGGATTTGGTACACTCATGATCGTGAGGATTAAAATATAACCATTAAGAGAGGGACAACTCGACTTATGATATATCTTCACAATCATGATTATGCTTATGATCGAGACTCTATTTATGAGCATTGTTATTTCTTTTGAGTTGTTATCCTTTTTAATCTTCACACTATCGTGAAGAAGTTTGTAAGGGTTGTTGCCACCCTTTCAAACCTTTCTTATTTAATTATAATTAGTTGTGTCCTATGCTCACAACCGTGGTGAAGTTTGTGGGGGGTTACTACCACTCTTACAAAATTTACTATTTGATTATCATGAGCCATATGAAAAACATCATGATTGTGATGGTGGTTGATGACTATGCTTCAACCCTTTATATGATTTTTTTGTGTCAAACTTTTGTTTATATGTTCCTATTTTTAGAAACATACTTAGACAAACTTGTTAGTGAATCAAATTCGGTTTTTTAAAGTCAAAACTTGGTCAATTTAAGATTGATCACACAAATGATTCAACATTCTATACACTTAATATAATGTATACTTGACAATCTTAGAGCAAAATAAGCTCAAAACATCATTAAATTAAGGGTTAATACATTGTAATTTCCACCATCAACTTTACTCATCTCTTCTAATATATCCTATCATTTAAATATGGCAATTCAGTCTATGTACTTTTCCTCATGTAGCAATTTTATTGGTTATTAAAAAAATTTGTTAATATTAAGGGGGGCATGTTGAGGTGGATTGTAAATTATACATGTGGAGTTAAAAAATAATAAATTCATCAAAACTCAATGTTCTTGGCATGTACAAAAAGGTGTTAGGCAATTTTTTTATGAAAAAAAAATAACTAAATTAAAGAATGGGCTAAAGATGCTTTTCATTATTTTCTAAGTGAGGCCTATCCATTTTGAATTAAAATTTTTGCAAATGTTTCTTTAGTTAGGGAAGAACATTAACACGCCATTTGGCATTACTTTCTAAACTTATGGGTTTGTTGCACTGCCAGAATAATTTTATTGTTTAGGCACTTATGATTCTCTCTCTAAGATTATCTATCCTTATTGTAATGAAAATCCTAGAGAGTAGGTATAGCTATATGGATATAAAGGTTTTCCTATTATGGCTACAATTGTGAGAACTGCATCTATAACTATACTTTGAATTATTTCACCCTCCTATTTTTAAATATGTTTACTTATATTATTTTTTATATAAAAAGTAGGGTTATGATTATTTAAGTAGATTACTTTTTTGTAAGTTAAATTTTAGGGAAGGTGGTTCAAATTACTTCTCTTTCAATCACTAGTTTACAATAAAGTACAAACCTAAATCAAGTGTGTTTACTTATATTATTTTTAATAGAAAAAGTAGGGTTATGATTATTTAAGTAGATTACTTTTTTGTAAGTTAAATTTTAGGGAAGGTGTTTCAAATTACTTCTCTTTCAATCACTAATTTACAACAAAATACAAACCTAAATCAAGTGTGTGCATTATAAGACTATAACACAAATATCATCATCTATAATCACAACACTTACAATTATCAATATTTTTAGCATGTAAATCATATGATAAGAGTCTCTGATACCACTTGAAAGGAATGTATGATCATGTTACAACCAAAAGTGTGGAATTTTAAAAATTTTGATTGCATACAACTCTTACATCCCATATGAACCATATCCATACCTATAGATCATATCACATAGAAAATACATAGCTAAACATGCATTTAGGATAAAATATTACATCAACAAACAACCAAGTCATGCATTTACAATACAAGACCTAGCAACTAAGGGTTTGGTAACACTTATAAAACTCCAAGTTGGTAACACACTTGACAAGCTTTGGTTCGTGTTGATCTACAAGCTCCAAGCTCCCTAAATGTGAAGCCTCTAGCTTGAAACACACAAGTTGCACAAGAATGATCTTCAAGGATGGTGAAGCTCTACCCACAAGCCTCTCTTCTTTGACCTAAGAGCATGTTAGAGCTACTCAAAGCTTGAATGTATGGACCAAGGATGCAACCTCCAATGGATGATGGACTTGTACTTGTACAACTCTTGTACACCAATGGCTTTAACTTGAAAGCACATAACTCTTGTGAATATTTGAATTCTCTACACTTGAAGAAGAAGAAGGAAGAAGATACTCTCAATCCTTTTCTCTCTTTTTTAAGAATATGAAATTTACTCTCAAATGTGCATTAGCATTAGTTAGTTGGTTGTCTTTACACCCTCTGCTAACTATCAATATAAACAATTTGATAATAGCTTGAGTATCTCATACTCAAGCCATATGCATTACTATAGCTTGAGTGTCTTACACTCAAGCTATATAAATTGCTATAGCTTGAGTGTCTCATACTCAAGCTACATGCATTTGATAGATTGAGTGTCTCACACTCTATCTATATGCATGGCTTTGTTTTCCAAGTGAGTGGATTGTGTTTGGTTATATGGATAACCTTAACCTTGATATCATTAACACTTAATGGATATGGGCAAAGGTTATTGGCATATGGGCTTCTCTACACTTCGAGAAGGCCCACTCCATACCAAACTAGACAACTTATGGGCTTAATTAGACTTTTCAAATAAAGCCCCATGTTAAGTCCATCTTTCTTAATATGAATGGTCCATCTTATGGGCCATTTAGAGATACATTTAGAGGCAAAGATTAATCTAGTCTTTGAACTTAATATCACATATTAAATTAAGTCCAAAGTAATTATTTATTTAATTACAATTAAGTCCAAAAATCCCAATTAATCATATTTAGTTCCCATAAGTCATGAGTGACCCTTAATATAGATGTCACGACTACCTAATTATAAATGAATGCTTAATATAGACCCACAAGAACCATAGAACATAATTATCATGCACTAAATGTCCCTTCATTACAAGATCCTAATATTGACTAGGGTCCCAGTTTAGTCAAAGTCTAATTACCTTATTCATATGACCTCATCTTAAGTTCAACTCTCGATAAAATACGACTTTTTCTAAAAACTCTTTCTAGCACCGAAACTCTTTTCATGTAAGTCGAGTTTGACCTAGCCAAGTACTTATTCATCAAAAATAACTTATATAGCATAGTATTTTATCCTGGTTCATTCCAGGTAATGAATTCCATCTTGGACGATCACTTATCCCTATATATAACCAACTAGAGCCACCATATACACATAAGTGGCTAGCATAGGTATGTAAGCGGTTACAAACTCTAACCAACCATATGTGGATGACCGTGTCGGCTCAGGTTGAATGACCACATGCACCATCATGCCCAAGATTGTGATTGTTAACTTAAGTGAATATCCATGTAATCACAAATCTTACGTCACAGTTCGATCCACCCATCACATGAGTATCCACGTATCTATTCTGATATCTCATATCAAGTAGCATGAGACTTATTACCTCCCACTATTGATATCACATACCGATCAAGGAAAATAGACAGAGGTGATAGTCTATGGATTAATACTACCCATATATTAATCCTACGACTATGAACTTTTATAGTACAAGTACTAAATAAGTGTGTCACTCATATTATTAACTCTTGATAATAAACTTATCTAACATTGTACTAAGGGTAAATATTTATATAAACAAACACTTTAATCCAAATGAATATTTCATTGCTATGGGGATAAATATACAATGTCTATATACATGAATGGCCATAGGGCACATCTACACTAATAATATTCAAGAGCTGTTTGTTAAAGAAAATACTGAATAAAAAAAGAAGTAGAAGATATTATAATAAAAATGAGAATTTGAGACGTATCTAAAAAAAATGCCAAAAACGTCACTAATAAATATTTGAAACGAAAATAAAGCTATAGCAAGGTCGCAGATAGTATTTAGAGACAAACTTCATAAGCAACCATTATAGATTACCAAAAATAAAACAACAAGATACCATAAATTAAAATCAACAAAGAAGCAACTCTAGTACTCATCATTGATACTTTTTATTCTAAACATTAGTATTCAATTACTAAGTTTCTTGCATTATAAAATATTAAGAGCCAGATCACGAAACTGTAAGCTTCCCTCAATCAAAATCAGCTTTCTTCAAAAGCAGGCCTCCAAGAAACTTACCTAAAATTAAATCCTGTCTCTCAAGAACTTCAACAGGTTATTATTGCTTTCTAGTAGAATCCCAACCAACAAAGATGTAGTAACCGGATCAAAGCTTCTCCACCTCCTCTCTTGTGCATATGTTTTCGACAAATTTTTAATTCATTCATACACCTCTCTCTCTTTATCTTTAGTAGTCTCTGCACTCACATTTTCCTCTTGGAGAAGGCCTTGGCAAGACATCGAGCCAATACAAAGCCATCTTCCAAGGAGGAGCAACCCCCTTGGCCAACGTCTGGTGTCATGGGATGGAGTGCATCTCCACATATACAAACGTTTCCTTTGCTTATATTTCCCCATGGAAACTCTCATGGATATCTGCATCCTAAAGGAGCAAAATCCACACAGTCTAGCTCAGTTATTTCTACTACACTCTTGAGGTAATGGTTCCCTGCATTTTCAAGTTTGCTCAACACAACTTCCTTCAACTTTGTTGGGCTATCCAATGTCATTTCGTCTACAAGAAAATAAAGTGCATGTGATCTTTATAATTAGATGGAAATTTACTAGTAATGGTATTTTGACTTTTTTCATTGTTGCAAGTTCTTGGGAGCTGGAGATTAGAAGAGTTTCACTTGCTACTATTTATCACCTTTGGAAATAGATCAACATAGTATTTAAAATAAGGTTTGTATGTCTAAAATTAATAAATATTTGTGACATGTTGCAAATTTATTTTATAGTTTTAGTTCTAGCATAAATGTTCTAGTTTGGCTATTTTTAGCAAATATAATCCACCACTTACTTTGATAAAATTAAATATGAAAAGTATTGACATGATATTTTAGATGACATTATTGATGTCACCTTTATGGATATATCAGTTGTCTATTAGTGTTAACACCAAATATTTGTAATTTGTAGCAAATTTTTCCAAAATTTTTACTTTAGGTATAAATATTTTAGTTTTTTGTAAACATATTATATTTGACTATTAAATATGTAACATTTATTAAATAATTATAATATTTAAAATATATTTAAATATAAAATTGCCAAATATAGATTATTAATTTAGTACTGAAATATATTCATTTAATTAATAAATTATTTTAAAAATAAAACATATTTATATGATTAAAATTCAATAATATGCTTAAAATTAAATACATGTTGTCCACACATGTATTAAAATTAAATTCATATATTTAAAATAAATAATATTATATTAATAAAATATTTAACACATGTATCAATATATATTTAATTATAATAATATTTTTAGTTATTAATCATGCAAATTCTTTTTATTTTTAAAATAATTTATTAATTAGATTAATATATATATATATATATATTTTTTAACTGGGGGAAGAAAAATAAGGATCAAACCCTTAACTTATTGATGTTTTGAAATAGAAATATATTATAACACTACTCAAGCTTTATTGGATCCAAAAATTTAAATTCTTGTGTTAAATTCAACCGGAGAAGGTAAATCGTGCTAATTTGAACATTGAGTGAAACTTTAATGCGTAAAAAATTGCAAATTTTGTCCAAAAAAACGTATGCAATGGCTACCTGGGGACTGGGGTTGTGGGAGTCCAAGTGAAAAACCAATAAATACTAGTAGCATCACAAGGGAGGAACCCTGATTGCAGCCGATTACCAAAGACTTGCTCGAACTTGTAGCCATAGCCATGATCATTCTTGAAATTTTCTATACCCCTTATTGCAACTCTTCCCGTCAATGCTGGTTTATTGAAGCCTAGCACTTCCCGACCACTGAACTTACCCCATCACACCCTATCAACACCTTCCAATCACAAATATTTCATGTACAAATTTAGACAAACTACAAAATAATTTATAATTATACATTTTATTTTAAAAATTAAACATGACAAAGTGCTTAATTATCATAATTAAAATAAAAAAGATTACAGAAACATGCACGATATTTTTATCGTTTTATTACTAAGTGGCTATGGGTTTTTTTTTTTTTTTTTTACTACAATACAATGCTATGTGATTTTAACTTTTTCTTATTATGAGATCTGTGACTTGCAACACTTATCATTAGGCACACACACAAAATGCCTTGTTCAATTTACTTACTGTTTCCCTCTGGCCTTCAAGGACACCTTGGCCTGTAACTACGGAGGAGGCAATTACCCTGCATCAATCAGTTTGATGCAAATTACTAATAAGTGAAAATTTCATGAAGAGAAGGCAGTGTACATAGTAGTCAGTTTGTTAGTAAAGTACCCATCAATCAATATATGTATCTCACGAAGAGAATCACCAACACCAAGAGCATCTAAAACCTTCCAAGCATTAGTCCATAATGTTAAAGCAAATCCAGTGACTTTCAAATTATCTGATGCTTCCAACACTAAGCTTTTGACTCCAAGCCTACAAAAATATGCACAGTAAAATACTAGCTACTTACAATACAATGCTACATATATAATAAATAAGATTATGAATAAATATCATACTTATGAAACCCCAATGATGTAGTCCAGCTCCCACAATTATAGTGCAGAGTTGGAATGGCTTTTCACAAGTTCAAAGTACAATATGACCAACCATGAACACCTTATAATTATTGGAATCATTTATTATTTTAATGAAATTATTAAAAAATTAATATAATAAGTTTCAACTCCGCAAAGAAAATAACTGAGACCACTGGGAAAAGAAAATTCCAAAAGAATAGTTTTGAAAACATGGCAAAGAGTAAAGAAAAGATTCTGTCCAAAAAACAATGAAAAGCACACTAAGCTTTGTTTAATCGATATGATGGATAGTAGATACTTTATTATATATTAATAATGTTTTCTTTTTGATTCTGCTAAGATTTTTAATTAAGAGAACATGGGATGAGATGAACTCCAGTCCAAGATGTATCACGAAAGACATAGTGAAGAGCCACGTTCAGAGTTCAGACAAGGCGTCATGATCCCCCTAAGCTTCAACTACTCTCCCTCACGTAAAATAAGTATTTTTATGGTAATTTTTATCGATTGAAATGTTATAATTATATATATATTATAACATTTCAATCGGTGAAAATTCTTAATATGTGAGGGAGTAATAATAACATTTCAATAAATAAAATTTTGGGTAATTTGCAAAAAAAAAAACATGATCTTTAGCGATTTTAGTGATTTAATCATATCTTTTTAAGTTTGGCAAAATAAAATACCAACTTATAAATCTTGGTAACTCGAAACACCGATAGAAATTCCGGAATCACCGGAATTTCTATCGGTGTTTCGAATTATCAAGATTTATAAGTTGGTGTTTTATTTTGCCAAAATTAAAAAGATGTGATTAAAACGCTAAAATCGTGAAAGTCATGATTTTATTTACAAATAACCCATAAAATTACTCGTAACTTATATTTAACTTTAATTTTCATGTTTCTAATAAATTTTTTATAGCTATATATATAGACTATTGTAGTGTACACACAAAGCATGATGATATATGAAGTTATTATGGATTAATCAATGTGAGGTTTTTGAGTGATAAGAATTCACACCAAATGTCTTTTACCATATTCCATCACTTAATTTATCATTTTTTTTTTTGAGAATATAATTTATCATTATTAACTTCATATAAATAACTAAATTAGTGTCCATAAAAAATAACTATGTTAGTGTGTCATCATGATATGTGTGTACACTACAACAATCTATATACACAACTATAAAATATTTATTAGAAATATGAAAATTACAGTTAAATATAATCTATAGCTATGTAAATTACAATCATTGGAAATTATATAAGTTAAAGTTAATTTATGGGTTATTTGCAAATAAAATCATAACTTTCGCGATTTTAGTATTTTAATCACATCTTTTCAATTTTGGCAAAATAAAACACCAACTCATAAATCTTGACAACTCGAAACACCAATAGAAATTCCGGCTGCCACGTCAGAAAGTAATCACCGGAATTTCTATTGGTGTTTCGAGTTGCCAAAATTTATAAGTTGGTATTTATTTTGCCAAACTTAAAAAGATATGATTAAATTGCTAAAATAGCTAAATATCTTTTTTTTTTTTTTTGCAAATAACCCTAAAAATTTTTAATATGTGACAGAGTAGTTGAAGCTCACTCCAATCTGTAAAAATTATTGGTTCAAAAAAATCTACAAAAATTATTACAAATGTATATGTATATTTATTGAATCCTTCTACAGTATACATATTTGTACGTGTATAAATAAAACTAAAAATCATTTGATTAACTTTAATTTAATTACAGTCATTGATTTATAAAATAAATATTGGTACAATTATTTAATTTAACACGCCCTATATTCTTTGTCTAATTATTTAATTTAATTTAACCTAGTTTCAAGCTTTGTCTCATTTGCATTCGGATCATTAGTGGTTGCACGAGGCATTGCTGCTGACATCCTATTAGTGTTTACCTGAAAGGAGTCTAAATCCTTCCTAGCAGTCTTACTTTTTAAATCATTTTGAGGGGTCTGGAAAGAATATGTCTTCACCAAAGAACTTTTGCCCAAAGCCTTTAATGGTGGAAGATTGTATTGTCATCTGCCCTGTGATTATACAAATTTTTGAGCCCTTTTACCATCGAGCACAAAACATAGAAGCTTGAGGACTTCAAGTACTAGTTATTATCTGATGCCCAAAATCTAATAACATTATGCCCCTCATTGACATAAAAATTATCAATTGAAGCAGCATCCTTTAATAATTCATAAAATGCTTAAAAATGGGTTTACAGTAGTAACTGTAATATATAGGTTAAACATATGGATTTCACTCTCGCTAAATACAAAGAAAACTACTGCATAAATTATCTTCTTTCTTTATAATAAAAAACAAAGTAGGATATTAAAAAATATTCCAAAGACACTATTCATTATGGTTGTTCTCTCATAATCAACATTAATCTCATCTTCAGAGATGCCTTGTAACACTCGTCCTCTCGCATACGTATTTATAACGTATGTAATACATGTTCTGCATAGTACATAAGTGGACCTTATTTAAGTTAGAGATGTATAAGTTGTAGAGAATGATTAAATTGAAAGATAAGTTTGGAGTTAATTGTAACAATAGAAAGTTATGAGGGTATTGTACATTATACTTATTTCATTAAAGGGCTAAATAGATAATTGTGAGATTTGGTTGATATTGAATTTGAGTAATATTATATTATTTATTGAGATAAATATGTATTATTATTATTATTATTATTATTATTATTATTATTATTATTATTATTATTATTATTATTATTATTATTACTATATTGGTGATAATTATTCATTATTATAAGAAGACTTTGGAGGGGCCAAATGGAGTCTTTTGATTGGCTAGTGTAATTGTGTGTGTATATTTAATTGTGTAATGTGGTGGAGGGAGTAGAAGAAGAAAGAAAGAGAAGAAGAGAGGGTT
>CATIWO010014462.1:0-24045 GCA_949673435.1 Macaranga tanarius | reverse complement strand
TAAAATAGAAATGATAAAGGTTTTTTAAATTAAGAAATGTAATACACTATAAATTATTATATTTACACGTAAATTTATATTTTATAATAGGAAAAATTACATAAAAATTCTTGACCTTTTGCACCACTTGCAAATAAAATTATAATTTAATTTGCTGTCAATCCTACTCCAATTTGATAAAATTAAAACTAAAACTAATTTATAAAAAAATTATTTTTATATTTATATTTATATATTTTATTATAAAAATTTTCTTACTATATATTTTTTTAATTTTTCATATTTTCATATTTTTAATTTTTTCATATTTTTATTATAAAAGAATAATTTTATTAGTTTTTATATAAAAAAATGCATATTAAATAATAATTTAAAAACTTTTCATAATTTATTATAAAATAATTTTGTTTTGAATTTTATTAAATTGGTATGGAATTAATATTAAAAATAATTTCATTAGTTAACAATAATAGTTTCTCTTTTTTTAGTACATTTTTTTGAATTTTCATATTTTTAATTTAAAATATATGTTACATTATGTTTTTATTTTTTATAAAATTTTTAAATATTTAAGAATATTTTAATAATAGTAAAGCATTGAATCTCACTCTTATTTTTATTATTCATTTTATTAAAATTATTCTAATAATTTTGGTAAATTTTCAATTTTTTTATTAAAATTAATAAAATATTTTTATGGGGTTTATTTTGTAAGTTTGATAAAGGTTGGGGTTTTTTATATAATTATTTAAATCCACTCAGCATCTGCAGATCCCACATGTTAGAGAATAGGCCCCGCTAATAGACACATCAACAATCCTCTAAAGGAATTTTGACGGAGCGTTAGTTTTGTAAATTTTTAAAACGTTGTGGGTAAAATTGACATCAAAATTAAATTATGGATCTATTTGTAAGTGGTGTAAAAGGTCAAAATTTTTTTTATATAATTTCCCCTTTATAATATAAATAATTATAATGATGAAATAATAGTAATAATAATAATAATAATAATAATAATAATAATAATAATAATAATAATAATAATAATAATAATAATAATAATATAAATTTTATAGTTTTTCTGTTATTGTAATTATTATTATTAGGAATAAAAAAAAAAGCAAAATATTTTCAAATAACTACATATCTATTATCATTATATTATAGTTTTTTTGTTATTGTAATTATTATTATTCTGAAAAAAAAAGCAAAATGTTTTGAAATAACTACATATGTGTGGACACATATATAGTTTGACCCGGCCCAGAAACTGAAGCCCAATAATAAAAAATGACAAGTAAGCCTAACTTAGCAAAAGAATTGGATTCTGGTCCGCCTGAGAGAAGCCCAAACACACTCACAACCCAAACACACTCACAACCCAAACACACTCACAACTCAAAATGAAGCACAAACCCATCAGAGGGAACCAATCCCAAACAGCCCAGAAGCTTGAAAGCCCATAAGCCCAAAATCCCATTTCACAGAGGCGCCGCTTCTGTAGCTTGATCTAAAAAAAATTTAATTGACATTAATTGTAGAACGTGGGATTCTCCACATTTTGCAATGCCTTCCCACTTTCAACCAAGAGAAGTGGGAAGGTTAAGGAGAGTAAAGAGAGGATTAATTCCTCTATAAGTAGAGGGATTAATTCTTTCAGCTGAAAGAGGGAGGAGAAGAACAAAAAACAAGAAACGATAGAAAGAAAAAGTCTCAAAAGATAAGAACCAAAAGAATATCAATTGAAGGAGTTTCAGAAGGGGGTCAAAATCTCATTCCATGCTATTATGTGGTTAAGAATCAGACTCTGAGGGCTGAATTACTTTCAGTAAAGTTCTTCATCCATTTTTATTTTAAATTTTAATTTCTTAATCTGCCAGAAGTTACAGAGGTGATACCTCTTCGTAAAGGCGTCGCCTTTGTGATTTAAATTCTTTATTTTTTTAATTTATAATTTGTTCTTCTGCAGAAGTTGCAGAGGTGACGCCTCCTTATAAAGGCATCGCCTCTGCTAGCAAGAGGCGTCACCTCTGTGAATTTATTTTCAAATTTTTTTACTATTAACTAATGAAGAGATGTCGCCTTTGTGGTAAGAGGTGCCGCCTCTGTGGCACCTGGAGTTTTGGATTTATTTGAATATTTTTATATTTTTAATTTTAATTATTTAGTACTAACTATTTTTTTTTTGGAAATTTAATCTAAAATTTATTGCAGATGGGGATGATTAGTGATTCTTAATCACTATATTTTAGATTTAATTTTTATTTTATTTATGAGTGTAAAAAGGTTGTAATTCATCTCTCCTCCCTCCATTTCTTTGCATGTCTTTATTTATTTTGTTTAATTGCATGCAAAATGGACTAATTTAATAAACTTAGACTAAATTGTAAAATTTAGAAATTGTTTGGATGAAACAACCATTTGCATATAATTAAGGGAATAATTAAATAATGAAAAATAATAAAACATGAAACACAAACAGAGGCCGATCACAAGGTTTGGTGGGCCACTCAAAAGTCCATACCCAGTTTCTGGACCCAATCTCTGAGGACAGCTACTAGGCTCTCTCCGTGGGATATAGTTGCTATAAAAGTGTCCCGAATTTTATCCGGGTGGCAACTCCATTCTTCAACCAAATCCCGTAAAAAAGGCTCAAAGTTGTATTCCTAGTGGGCCCTGAGCACGCACAGTATCGTAGTCGCCAAATACTTGAACGCACGATGAACCCCGCCGCCTACAGTGGTGACTCCATTGGGGATAGAGAAACTGTTTCCAGTGTTCTATGTTTTATTATTTTTAATTATCTAATTTTTCCTTCTGCATTCACTACACCATTCTGACATACTGTGCACACAGTCCCAAATAACCTAACAATAGTTGTTGCTCTGCTGCTTGTGTTTCACTCAAACCTGGTAGTAGGGTATATAGCTATTACCACTCATAGTGAAGTATAATTGAGTACGTCATTCGGACCCTTGAGTGGGGAGACGGAAAGAAAGTATGAAGCTATGGGACCCTTTAACCTAACCCTAGACTCAGCTTATGTAGTGGCTTAGCAACTTCCTCTAAGTTTTTTCCAAAATGCATGTGTTTGATGACATTTAGTAGCCTTATTAATAAAGCTCAAGCCCAATAATAATGGACTATTTTAAGTTTGGCCCTACCTCCCTATTGTGGCCCGCTATGTTGGACTTTAGTTTTATATATAAGATTTGCTACTTGTTTGTTGATACTACTTTAGAGATTTATATGAATGCCAGTTTTATTATCCCCCGATGATAATCAAAACCCAAAACAAAAATCTTAGGACAAGGAACTCACCATTGAATACATGTGTGGAAGAAATAAGGTTGGAAGGTGCCATTTTTGAGATTGACTTTGTGTTTGTTATTTGTAAATCATTTTTCTGTAAATAACCTGCATTTCATGCATACATACCACTCATTTTTTTTCAAATCCATTATTTATAACCGAATGTCTCTTTTGTTTGGAACTAAGCTAAGGGTAATTTGGCCCACTAATATCAAGTATCTAATTAATCAATTGAGACCACATCATAAGAAAACATAATGTCGGGACCTTCCAACTTTGATTCTGAGTCTTTTAACCAAGAAATTCTAAAAGAACTTAGGGATGAGGTACGACAAATATGCATAGACATGTTTGCTAAGATAGTAAGAAAGAAGCCCATTGATGAAGAGGATTTTAAAACCAGAATCATTGTTGGTGAACCATTTAAAGAGAAACTAAAAGTAGTTAGAGATTCAATTAAACTAGAATGGATGAAAGATATGAAAAAGTAGATAGATCAACTGCAAGCTGCAATGAAAAAATATGGGCTCAACTAGGACTTTACCGACCTGGATCTGGAGGAAGGGGAACCATTGCCCCTGAAGTTTAAGTTTCTAAACATCAAGAAGTATGACAGGACAGATGACCCTCACCTTCATCTCTGACAGTACGTCACATTTATGAAGCCCATTGGACTGAACAAAGCACAAATTGTCAAATAATTTATGATGTCATTGACTAGAGCTGCTGTTAAGTGGTACTACACCTTGGATGCACCTATTCAGCAAAATTGGAAGGAGCTATGTTTAACCTTTATCAAGCAGTATGGGCTGAACGCTCAGTTTGAAGTATCTCTCCAAGAGTTACAAAATACAAAGTAAGGACCTAATGAATCATTCACAAGCTTCCTAATAAGATGGAGAGGAAAGTTAGCACAAATGAAGTGTAGACCTGCAGAATCAGATCAATTGCTCATAGCCATAGAAGCCTGTATTCCACCTATTGCCAATAAGTTGAAGAATATGGGCATAAGGAATTTTGAAGAGCTATACCGCTTTGGAGTGGAGATTGAAGTTGACTTAAAGTTGAGCATTCATGAATGATTGTCATTGTTGTCTTTTATGGTTGTAATAACTCAGAATAGTATTTTGCTATAACTTTTTCATTTTCATGCTAATAAATATCAGATTGCCTAATTTATATAATTATGAATTTTTTATGATTGTACACACTATATTATACTTGAATACGAGAGAGAAATAAAAAAAAAAGAAGAACAAAAAAAAAAACTCTATCGAATAAAAAGGGGTTAAATGACAAAATTGATTTTCAGTTTTCTTTGGGCATCACAAACCTCAACATTTGCTCTATATAAAATAATTTGGCCACTTTCAAAAAATAAGGAAAAAAAGAAGAAAAAGAAAAAAAAAGAAATAAGAAGAAGGAGAAAGAAAAAACCACTATTCATACTATCATTTACCAATGCCACCCATATTTAAAAAGTCGATTCCTGTACAACCATTGAAAAATTTCCCTTCTAACACCCATCTTCCCCAACCTTGAATGTTCGAAATAAAATTTCTTTCAATTGTGGGCTGAAAAAAAGTTGATTAGAAAACTTACAAAAGGCTGGTCAATAACATGCATAATGTAGTGTGCATAGTTGTAATGAATGCGTGATAAAATAAAATGAGCATGATTGACATAATATTAGCACACGAAGTATTAGACATGGATCAATAGCAAATTCATATGATTAGCAGCTAAAGTGGCAACACAGATATTAATCATCCAGCAATATAAACATCAGGCAATTAGTGGCGAGCACATCACAGCTACAAGGACATCAAACAAACCAACAGCAAGCATGGAAAAAATAGTGGTTAATCATTAGTATGATTTTGCAACCACCCAGTTAGGTTCGAAAACTCTCAAAAAAGGGCGACTTAGAGAAAATAGGGAAAATAAAAATAAATAAATAAATAAAAGACCCAACTAGGTTTGAAAACTCTCAAAAGAGGGTGACCTAAATAAATGAGGAAATATAAAATAAAATTAGTTACAATTTCATGCTAAGGGACAATCATGTGAGCTTTAAAGGCAATAAAACATTACCTTACTGGGGGGAAAATAGAGTGTCTTTTCCATATTGAACGTGATCATGACGGTATTGCACCAGTGAAGCATTTTCAAAGAGCAACCAAACATGGACATTTATTATTGTCATCATCCCAATTCAGACACTAGAGGGTTTTAATTTCTATTTTTAATATGCTGGTATCAATAGCAGTCTGTGATAGACTAAATTTGCAAATTTGGATTCTATGATAGAGGGGGAAACCAGTCCTAAAGATCAACTCTAAATAGAAGAGGCATTTGGCTAGTCAATGTATATAAAGATTTTTTTTCAAAACTACATGTTGCTCTAACTAGTAGTTCATGCATACATGAAATTCTTTTAAAACTCATGCATACACGCATTGAATAATGCATGTTTTCCATATCATATGGGGTTGTAATTGTCAAAATTATTTTTAAAAGCTTTCGAAGATCATAATCATTCATACATCAGCTTTGTATCATTTTTTGAATATAGGGCAACCGTAAAATCTTTTAGAATATAACATTTTGCCTGATGCCTAAGGTGGCTACATGGATCAATTCATTTACATCCTGCCTGACGCCCGAAGTGGCTATATGGCTCATTACATCTATTTTTACCTAACGTCCGAAGTGGCTATATAGCTCATTACATCTGTTTTTGCCTAACACCCGAAGTGGCTATATGGCTCATTACATCTATTTTTTTCTAATGCCCGTAGTGGCTATATGGCTCATTACATATGTTTTCACCTAATGCCCAAGGTGGCTTTATGGCTCATTACATTTGTTTTTACTTGATGCCCAAAGTGGCTCTATGGCTCATTGCATCTATTTTCACCTGACGCCCGAGGTGGCTATATGGATCATTACATCTGCTTTTGCCTAACGCCCGAGGTGGAAATATGGCTTATTTCATCTACTTTTGTCTGACACCCGAGGTGGCTATACAGCGCATTTCATCTGCTTTCGCTTAACGACCGAGGTGGCTATATGGCTCCTTATATCTATTGTCGCCTGACGTCCGTAGAGCCTATATGGCTCATTTTTTTATTTGCTCTCACCTAACACCCAAAATCATTATAAAGCTTTTTGTGATTGAAAAAGCCTATTGATTTTGAACATCAAGGCTGACGGCTTAAAATATTTTCAAAAACTTCTTGATTTATACATCAAGGATGACAGTTTGAAATTATTTTTCTCTTGATTTTGAACATCAAGGTTGATGGAACTGGTTTGGGATGTCCTCTTGGATAGTTAACTTCAAGGCTGACGGACAAAAACCTTAGCTGTAAGTCTCTAACCTCTTGATTTGTACATCAAGGATGATAGTATGAAACTATTTTTTTTGATTAAAAGCCTCTTAATTTTGAATATCAAGGTTGACGGAACTAAATTAAAATCATTTTCTGACATTTGGTTCCAAAAATTACAATCTTTTTTCAAACATCTCACTCCGAAGATTGGAATCTTTCTTCGTTTTTTGCATTTACAGTTTTTCATAGATCATTTGAATGCTTACATATGCTTTTCCATAAATCTCATTATATTACTTGCATTTCAATTTTTGAAAAAGTAGGAGGGCAAACTGTGGACACACAGTTTGACCCGACCTGAAAATGGAAGTCCAATGATGGAAAATGACAAGTAAACCTAACTCAACAAAGGAATTGGATTCTAGCCTGCCTGAGAGAAGCCCAAACATACTCACAACCCAAACACACTCATAACCCCAAACAAAGCACAAACCCATCAGAGGGTACCGAGCCCAAACAACCCAGAAGCCTGAAAGCCCAGAATCCCAAAAGCCTATTTCATAGAGGCATCGCCTCTGTAGCTCGATCTAAAAAAATTTAATTGACATTAATTGCAGAACGTGGATCCAAGAGAAGTGGGAAGGTTAAGGAGAGTAAAGAGAGGATTAATTCCTCTATAAGTAGAGGGATTAATCCCTTCAGTTGAAAGAGGAAGGAGAAGAAAAAAAACCAAAAAATGACAAAAAGAAAAAATCTCAAAAAATAAGAACTAAAAGAATATCAATTGAAGTAGTTTCAGAAGGGGGCCAAAATCTCAATCCATGCTATTATGTGGTTTAGAATTAGACTTTAAGGGCCGAATATTCTTCTTCCATTTTTCTTTTAAATTTTAATTTCTCAATCTGCCAGAAGTTGCAGAAGCGATGCCTCTGTCCACAAAAGCATTGCCTTTGTGATTTAAATTCTTTTTTTTTTTAATTTGTTCTTGTATAGAAGTTGCAGAGGTGACACCTCCTTATAAAGGCTCCGCCTCTGCTAGCAAGAGGCATCGCCTTTATGAATTTTTTTTTCAAATTTTTTGACCGTTAACTGATGAAGAGATGCTGCATCTATGGTCATAGGCACCAGCTCTATAGATAGAGGTGCCGCCTGGAGTTATCTAGGCGACAGTTTTGGATTTATTTGAATATTTTTATATTTTTTATTTTAATTATTTGGTACTAACATTTATTTTTGTAGGATTTCTTTTTTTTTAGAAATTTAATTTAGAATTTATTGCAGATGGGGATGATTAGTGATTCTTAATCACCATATTTTAGATTTAATTTTTATTTTATTTATGAGTGTAAAAGGGTTGTAATTCATTTCTCATCCCACCATTTCTTTGCATGTCTTTATTTGTTTTATTAATTATGGATGAATTTAATAGTGTGTGGATGAATGTTGTATTGAACCAATTTAATTGCATGCAAAATGGACTAATTTAACAAACTTTGACTAAATTGTAAAATTTGAAAATTATTTGGATGAAACAACCATTTGCATATAATTAAGCGAATAATTAAATAATAAAAAATAATAAAATATGAAACACAAACGGAGGTCGATCGCAAGGTCGGGTGGGCCACTCAAAAGCTCATACCCAGTTTCCGGACCCAATCTCTAAGGATGGCTCTGGGCTCCCTCCGTGGGATCCAGTTGCTACAAAAGTGTTCCAAATTTCATCCGGGTGGTGACTCCATTCTCCAACCAAAGCCCGTCAAAAAGGCCCAAAGTTGTATTTCTAGTGGGCCCTGAGCCCACACAGTACCGTAGTCGCCAAATACTTGGGCGCGCGATAAACCCCGCCGGCCGCCGCCTACAATATCTATTATTATTATTATTGTTATTATTATTATTATTATTATTATTATTATTATTATTATTATACTTAAGGTGGGGATTGTATTTAATTTTTTTTTATTAAATGAGGCCTTTTAAAGTGTTTCCGCCAGTTCAAATGGCGGATTGCCTATATTTTTTATAAAATACAAATTTTCACTGTAAGTTGGTAAAAACTTTCAAAACTGCTACAAATTGGGAATATCTTCTATTTTTTTTTCCACAAATTGGAAAAAAGCCTAATTTCTAGTAGCTAACAGGACTGCTGGCATTGCAACATCCAAAATGGACTCAAATACCAAAGAATTAATATATCTAGCTATGGTAAATATTTTCAGATGTAAAAATTGTGCATGGAGTCCTAGACAGTAAGCCTTTAAAATGCAACTTCATTTGCATTGATTCATATGTTAATTCACTTATTCAAAAACAATTTCCACTTTTCAAGTAAGTTCTTGAAGGTCTCTTTAAATTTTTTGGCATGAGGCCTAGACTTGCAACATTAACATCACTCCTTTGGGAGCAAGGATCCATCCACTAGCTCCTCTGGCTAGTGCACCAAGCACCTGAAGTAGCTTGGTAATATCTACCAATGAGGATCTTCTTATCAACCATGTCCAGTATGGGATCATTCCTCTTGAACTGTCTTGCAAAAGCTGCTCCACTTTGAACCATTTGATCATAATTCAAAATATTTTAAAAATGTGGTTCCATCTTTGGAGGATTATCCTAAACCATATATTTGAGATCACTTTTAACTATAGTGTTCCTAAATTCTGGCGCATTGCGAATGATAGTGGAAATAACATTCTTCAGATAATATCACATTATTAAAGTATATAAGTGATGTAGAGAAGCCTGATAAGGATAAATATTAACGATTGTTGATTCGCGCACGAATACCAATCGAAAATCTTCTATAACCTGCAATTCTCAAATTCAGGGAATAGGCAACAAAATTCACAGAATTTTGGAATAAACAAAAATCTCAATTAATCAACAAAAACTCCCCATAAAAATAACATCAAAATCCTTAAATAGAAAACCCTAAACCAAATCCTAATATAAAAAGGAAATTGCGAAAAAGTCCAAAAAAATAATAAAATACATTTTTGGAGGCCTAAACGATGGAATTTGGTCGAAAAACGCAGACCTCACAAAGTGAGTTTTGATCCTTGGCCCGTTTCCAATGAAATTGGGCTCTGAATTTACCAAAATCCGACATTCCAAAGTTGCCCGAAATTACAAAACTGCCACAACCGCAATTTTTCATAATTTTCCATGAATGCGCACGCTTGTTCATCAACGCGTCCCGCATCATTTTCCAAAGTTGCCCGAAATTACAAAACTACCACTACCGTAATTTTTCATAATTTTCCATGAATGCGCATGCTTGTTCATCAACGCGTCCCGCATCAATAAGAAGAGTTAAGGATAGCTTATTCCAACCAAAAATGCAAAAATTCAAGAAATGAACGACTCAAGATGACCCATGGGCAACCTACAATTAGAGAGACACAGTTATTGCACGTGGCATCCTATAAATGAATATTTATAGCTTTGATCATTGAAATTTGCATAAATAACATACTATTTAAGAATCACACGCTTCTCTGCAGCATGAAAAATCTAGCTCCTCCTTGCATGCTAAAGTCTAGGGTCAACCATAATAGGTTGAAACTTTTGAGATCTGCATCAAAGATTAAGCAAATTGTAAAATTCACTTTTATTTCAACACACAATTACAATTAAAGTTACCAAGAAGGGATTGCCTACTCTTTTTACCCTATATCATGTCTTTAGAGCTATTTATTAGCCCAAGAATACTCTGCAGGTGAGGTATCCGGCTGTCTTCAACCAACAAAAATAAAGCAACCAATTACTATTCCCATTCTATAAATAAACAAAAAAAATACAAACAACACATACATAGTCTTGACACTACAGATAGAAACTTGAATAATTGAGATAGCATAGTAGCAAGGAACGAAAAATAGACTAATAGTAGGAAGTAATTAGAAGCATTATATTCTCAATGCATCTAAGTACCATTGTTGCATCTCCAATAATCTATCTCAAATACACTACTCTGCATCTTTATTGTAATTATACTATAATGATCCCATGCATACATGTTCAAAGATGAAAAAGCATCAAGAAATTGAAAAATCATTGGAGACCTTTTTACGAAGACATGAAAAGGAAGGAATTGAAAAAAGATTGAAATCCATGCACTTTCTTTTCTCATCAGCAAATCAAAGCTAAAACATATATAATAATTGATTTGCAATACAATTTAATTTGAAACTTAAGCTTCAGTGAAAAATGCAAATAAAAAAAAATAAATGCCTGTAGTGCTCTCTATTATTTTTAAATATCAATTTTGATCTTGATTATAGATGCACCTTTAACCAAAACATCCATGAAAATATGGGTTCTCAAAGAATGAAATAGAACATAGGTTTATTTTGCAAGAGTATGAAAGAGGATAAATAGTCTCAAATCATTGGACATCACTTCTTGTTATTATATCAAATAGCCAAAATCATAGAGTAGAGTTCAAATAAACCCAAAAACATGGATATTCAATTTCATATGCTAATATAATACAAAGCCATGAATTGAATATAAGGCACATACACCTGCTAATCATCCATACATAAGCACAACGAAAAGGAAAATTAGGTTTTAAAATAACAAAAAAAAAATACTAACCGTCATCTGCTGCTTCTTGATGAACGGAATCAAGCCTCCCATCGTCTTCAATATTACTCAAAACAAAAGTAGTAGAAGATTTGGCTTTTGTTGCACTCTTAACAGATTCACCATAAGTCTTAGGAATTGTTACCAATGGATCAGCCTCTTTTTAAGCTTTGTACAACTGTCACTTTACTAATATTAACAGATTCCTTAGAAGCTAAAAATTATTAAAATAATAAGAACTTAAAACTTGTAAAAAGAACAGAACTTGAGAAATGCCTAAAATTGGAGAACATTAAAGATCTTCATAGAAAGTGCATATATATATATATAATATGTATATATATATATTTCTTGAGAGTTACTTTAAGTGTTCAAATTGAAAAAGATAAAAGAGAAAATTGCATAGAAATTCCTAAAGAGACCAAGAAAATTGAACTACTTATATATAGACAAAAGGACTAAGACAATTCATAATGACGACTGAAATGAGTAATTTAAAGATCCATCTCATCACCAATTGATGATAGACATGTTTCGACAAATAACGATTAAACAAACAAATGCTTACCTTGTAAAATTAATGATCACATAAAGAAATTTTACTTTAATAAACCATAAAAAAGCTACAAATTAGAGGCAAAGATTAAGTGGGTATATGAGATGAATATGCAAGAATAAAGATAACATGAAAACTGAATAAGAGATTGGTACCTTAGTTAAATATAATATTCCTTCCACATCATCAGAGTGAAAAGGATGTGTTTTACCTGGTTTCACTTTAACTCCTAATCAACATTACACAAAACATTTCTGCACAGATGATGCAATAACTGAAAATTTAAGAAGTGCACTAGGGAAAAAAAATTTCAGCTATCATAGTACAAAGAGCCATAACATCTGAGCCAAGTCATGCATATAGATAGAGTGTGAATTACTTAATCGATCAAATGCATGTAGTTTGAGTGTGAGACACTCAAGCTATAGTATTGCATGTGACTTGAGTGTGAGACACTCAAGTTGTTATTAGTATTACAATATTGATTTTGTTTAAGTTAGTGGAGAGTGTAGAGACAATACTCTAACTCCTAATGTATGTGACTTGAGTGTGAGACAGTCAAGTCATAACTATTATCATATTATTTTTTATGTTAATAGTTAGTGGAGTTTGTAAAGACAACCAACACATAACTTCATTTGCACATTAGAGAGCATTTTGATATTCTACCAAAAGAGATAAAAAGATTGAGAGAGTCTTCTTCCTTCTTCTTCTTCAAGTGTAGAGAAAACATACATAAATGTTGTGTGCTTTCTACTAAAAGTCCATCATCTATTAAAGGTTACTTCACATTTGGGGAGCTTAGAGCTTGTAGATCAACATCAACTAAAGCTTATCAAGTGTTCTACCGACTCGAAGTTTTGTAAGTATTACCAAACCCTTAGTTGCTAGGTTTTGTGTTATGAATACATGATTTAGTTGATTGTTGATGTATTATATTGTTCTTAATGCATGTTTAGTTATGTACTTTCCATGTGATATGATTTATAGGTATGAATATATTTGATGTTTTATGCAAATGTTGCATGCAATCAAAATTTTAAATTCTGCATTTTTGATTATCACATGATTACACATTCCTTAAAGTGGTATTAGAGCCATCTATCACATGCTTTATATGCTAAAATATTGATAATTATAAGTGTTATAATTATACATGTTCGTATTTGCAAATTGTTGTAACTAAGCATGTAAATGGTTGTAAGTGTTATGGATATTTGATGTTAATTACAAGTGTTGATTGTTGATGTTGATGTTAAGTTGCATTATGTGCTAAAATGATGCTAATTACAAGTTTTGTGATTAAAAATGGTGTTGGTTACAAGTGTTGCATCATTGAGCATCATTCGGTGTAGTGTGTGTAGAGGACACATGGCCATGTACATGGCCGTGTATCATTCTGCCTACTTTGTATAGGCGAGACATGGCCGTGTGTCTCAAGACATGGCCATGTACCAGGCTGTTCCAGAAGCCAAAATGCATACATAGCCGTGTTCAGACCCACATGGGCGTGTACAATGTTGTTCCATCAATGTGATTGATGTTCAGAGGTGTCCTTTAGTGCAAAATACTTACATGATGCATCTTGAACAATATTATACACATGTATGATTGACTTAATATATTAAATAACATACAATAGTTGTAATTTTATTGAATGTATGTTTGTAATTCATGCAAGGATTGATCATGGACTTAGTTTATATCTTTGGCTTGTAATAATAATTAAATTTATTATTACGGATATGTAATTAAGTGTTAGTTGCATAGGATTAAAATGTAAATTATTTTCCTTGGTATACCAAGGATTGAATGTAAGATTAAAAAGTTCAATTGAAGGCCCATTCAACCTTGAAGGATTGGAGGCAAGGCCCATGATAATGGTGACCAAGGAGGCTCATGGAATGAAGGATTTTCTTAGGCTAGGCCCACTTGTAATTATTCTAAGAGTTAGAATAGAATTAGGAAAGGTCCATGATCACTCCTTATTTATACATCCATCTTGCATGCTCAATGTATATATGTGATATGTATGTTGAAGCATGCTATGTATGTATATGATATGTATATAGATGAATGTATGTTGGCATGCAATGTATGTCTAAGATATGTATGTTGTAAAATGGCTAATGTGCAAAGTGAGACCTTAATTTAAATTGACCCAAAAATCTTCCAATTAAAATTAGGTCTAGGCTCTCCATTAGAGTAATAACTTGCATGCTTTTGGGCTTATGTACATTGGCTATCGATACATAGGAGTGTACATAAGGCCCAAGAGATTTATGTAGTGCTATTATGAAGCATGAGATGTTGTGGGTGTATGGATACACTGTGGGCCAAGAATGAAAAATAGGCATATCTGAGGTTTGTAGTGTTCAAATCCATATACTTCACTGATCTAAGGGTGTGAACCTAACTAATACCAAAGGCCAAGAATGGCAATTAGGCGTACTTGAGGCCCGTAACATTAGGAGCCGGATTAATGGGACCTCGTATGAGATGTGATGGACAAGAGTTGTCCACTTAATGAGAACTAATATTTCAAGAATGGCAATATGTACCTTAGGGATATTAGTGGCCTATTAAGAACTCCATTACCCACTAAAAATTCATCCAACAAGGGATTTCTATTTCCTACTTGGAAGTGTAGGATTCGCCAAGTTAGTGGGAGGCCATTATGATTAAAGACCAAATCTAATGGTGATTACAATGACTATAACTAATAAATCTTGTTACCTTTTATAGAAATTGATAACATGATACCTTCAAACCCACTATCAATCATACTCGACAACAATAGGCTCATGGGCCCTAACTTCATTGACTGGCTTAGGAACCTAAAAGTTATTTTAGCTTCTGAAAAAATACTCTATGTGATAGAGCAAAGCCTACCCGGATCCCTTCCCGAAAATATTTCACAAGAGGAGCACAATATTCTTGCTAAATGGAAGGATGATGATATGCAAGAAAGTTGCATAATGTGGGGATTCCATGACTATCGAGTTACATCGGCAATATGAGAAGTACACAAGTTTAAGGGAAATCTTACTACACCTTCAAGAGTTATTTGGTGAGCATAGTAGGACTGCTAGGTATGAGATATCTAAATGGCTTTTTCGTACCAAGATAAGAGAGGGAGAGGATGTTGGAGTTCATGTGAACTCCATGATTAGATCAATTGAGGAGCTAGAGAGTCTAGACTTCTCAATGGACTTCCACCTCTAAGTGGATATGATCCTCTAATCCCTTCTCGAATCGTTCAAGCAAACCATCGCCAACTTCCACATGAATAAAATCGAATGCACTCTTACAGAGCTATTGAACATGCTCGTGATGGCCCAAAAGGCTATCCATAGGAATAAAGGGAAGGAGGTTGCACTTATTGCCTCTTCTAATTGGACTAAGAAGAAGGCAAATAAGAAGCACAAGGGCAAGACAAGTGTTATCAAGCCCACAGAAGGAATAGCCAAGCACAAGGGCAAGGCTACCGTGAGGGAGGACAAGGGCAAAGGAAAGTGTTTCCACTACCAAGGAGAGGGACATTGGAAGAGAAATTGTCCCAAGTACCTTAAGTCCCTCAAGACAAAGGGAAAAGGCAAGGATGGAGAAGGTAAGACTTTCTTTAGTTTATTTACTTCTAAATATTCTAAGAGTTCATCTAATGAATGGGTATTGGATACTGGTGCTAGTTCTCACATTTATTCATTCTTGCAGGATCTAGCAAATGAGAGAAGGTTAAAGCCAAATGAAGTAACCTTAAAGTTTTGAAATGGAGCAAGTGTTGCAGCCAAGGCTATAGGATCTACTTCAATTGATTTGCTTGATCACTTTTTATTATTGGATAATGTATTGTATATACCTAATGCCTTTAAGAATATTATCTTTATCTCTAGTTTGACTAGTAAGGGTTATGAATTCTGTTTCGGTTGAGATGTATGCAAAATTTATTTTGGAAATCAATTGATTGGCATGGGTTGTATGATACATGGTTTATATTATATTGATAATATGTCTAATAACATTGAGCCTCAATCTAATGTGAATTCCATGTTAATAGAAAATACCTCTAACTCCAAATATCTATGGTACTTGAGATTATGTCATATTTTTGAGGATAGGATCACAAAGTTGGAAATGATGGGAATCTTGAGCAATCTTGAATCCGTATCCAATCTAACTTATGAGGCTTGTCTTCAAGGAAAGATGACTAGATCAATATTTGTTGGACACATGGCAAGAGCCAATGATATATTGAAAATTATACATAGTGATATATGTGGGCCATTTAAGGAAATGGCTAGAGGTGGCTTCTTCTACTTCATTACCTTTATAGATGATTTATCAAGGTATGGGCACTTATTTCTTATGAAGAACAAGAGTGAATCCTTTGAAAAGTTCAAGGAGTTTAAGGCCCAAGTAGAGAACCAAACCGAAAAGAGTATTAAAACTCTTCAATCAGATCGAGGAGGTGAATACTTAAGTACCGAGGTCATTGAGTTCCTTAGAGAATATGGTATTATGTCACAACTCATGCCACCCAAAACACCACAGTTGAATAGTGTATCTGAGAGGCTTAACTGTACCTTATTGGATATGGTATGTTCTATGATGAGCTACACAGATCTTTCCATATCACTTTAGAGTTTTGCACTCCAAACTACATGCCAAATCCTTAATTGTGTTCCATCCAAGTCTGACTCTACTACACCATATGAGATATGGCATAGTAAGGCACCAAATCTTAAACATATTAAGATTTGGGGGTGCCCGACTTTTATCAAAAAGCTGAAATCAGATAAGCTGGATGCGAAATCGATTAAAGGAAGGTTTATTAGATATCCTAAAGATAGTTTAGGGTATTGCTTTTATCTTCCTACAGAACAAGTTGTTATTGTAAGCAAAGATGCTATATTCCTTAAGAAAAAGTTTCTTAAGGAAGGTAGCAAAGGAAGGAAGATAATGTTGGATGAAGAGTCATCTAAAGAAGCCCAACAAATTAATCAAATGAATATTGATAAAGCCGAAGAGCCTATTCCAATAGAGAATGTCATCATATTGACTCTTAGAAGGACTAGTAGGGTATCTCATCCTCCGAAGAGATATGGTTTTCTCCATGATATGCAAGAGTTGCATATTCATGAAGAAAACATTCATAATGATGATCCTACTGCATATGAAGAAGCTTTATATGATAAAGATTCTTCAAGATGGCTTGAAGCAATGAGAACTGAGATGGATTCCATGTATGCTAACTAAGTTTAGATATTTATTGATCCACCTGAATGTATTATACCTATTGGGTATAAATGGATCTTCAAGAGAAAGATTGGTGCAGATGGGAAGGTACAGACATTCAAAGCTAGGCTTGTAGTAAAAGGATTTCGTCAAAGGTAAGGGATTGACTATGAGGAAACCTTCTCACTAGTATCCATGCTTAAATCTATTCAGATTCTTCTTGCTATTGCCATACACGATGATTATAAGGTTTGGAAAATGAATGTCAAGATCACATTCCTTAACAGTTATGTTGAAGAAGACACTTTCATGGAGCAACCCAAGGGTTTTGAATTTGATGAAAGCTTAAAAGTTTGCAAGCTTTATAGATCTATCTATGGTCTAAAGCAAGCTTCAAGGAGTTGGAACTATCATTTTGATGAGGCTATCCATTTTTATGGTTTCATTAAGAATGAGGATGAGCCATTTGTTTACAAGAAGGTTAGTGGGAGCCAACTCACTTTCCTAGTCTTGCATATTGATGACATACTTCTCATTGGGAATGATGTCGGTATGATGACTTTTGTGAAAGTATGGATGTCTAAGACCTTTTTGATGAAAGACTTAGGAGAGACTACTTATATTCATGGGATTTGAGTCTATAAAGATAGATCAAAGAGAATGATAGGTTTATTTCAAAGTTTATACCTAGAAAAGGTGTTGAAGAGGTTCAATATGCTTGATTCTAAAAGAGGATTATTACATTTAGGCATGGTATCCACCTTTCCAAGGCGATGTCACCCAAAACATCTGAGCAAATAGTGGAGATGGCTAAGGTTCCTTAAGCTTCAGCTATAGGAAGCTTAATATATGCTATGTTATGTATTAGGCCAGATATTACCTATGCTGTTAGTGTGACTAGTAGGTTTCAATCCAAACCAGGCTTGGTGCATTGGGTAGTAGTTAAGGGTATCCTTAACTACTTAAGAACAATTAAGGATTTAGTCTTAACTTATGGAGGAGTTGACTTACAGCTTACGGGCTTCACAGATTCTAACTTCCAGTCAAATGTGGATGATAAAAAGTCTATCTCCAGGTTTGTCTTTACTTGTAATAGAGGTACAGTGAGTTGAAAGACTTCCAAGCAGAGTATCACTACCGATTCCACTACAGAGGCCAAGTACATAACTGCATCGGATGCTGCTAAGGAATCTATTTAGATTCAGAAGTTCATCACTGAACTAGGAGTTGTTCCTTCCATTGAGTTGGTAGTACCTCTCTTATACGACAACAATAGAACCATTGTTTTGGTAAAGGAACTGAGATCTCAACAGAAATCTAAACATATTAAAAGGCACTATCTTATTATCAGGGAGCTTATTAGTAAAGGCGATATCCTCATGCAAAAGGTAGCTTTAGCTAAAAATATGGCTGATCCACTCACTAAGGTGCTTACACAAATGCAGTTAGACCACCATCTTGAAAAGATGGGTCTTAGATATTGTAGCAAATGGCACTAGTACAAGTGGGAGATTATTAGTATAGATATGCCTTAGGGCCATTATTGTATATATAGACATTATATGTTTATCCCTATGGCAATAAAATATTCATTTAAATTAAAGTGTTTGTTTATTTGAATGTTTACCCATAGTATAATATTAAATAAGTTTATTATCAAGAGTTTATAATATTAGTGATAAACTTATTTAGTATATATACTATTAAATGTTCATAGTCTTTGGATTAATATATGGGTAGTATTAATCCCTAGACTATCACCTATGTCTATTTTCCTTGACCGATATCTGATATCGATAGTAGGAGGTAGTGAGTCTCATACTACTCGATATGAGATATCAGAATAGACATATTGAAGCTCATGTGATAAGTGGATCGAAATGATGTAAGATTTGTGATTGCATAGATATTCACATAAGTCAACAATCACAATCTTGGGCATAATGGTGCATATGGTATTTCAACCTGAGGTGACACTGTCATCCACATATGGTTGGTTAGAGTTTGTTACCGCTTACATACTTATGCTAGCCATGTGTGGGTATATAGCATATGGTGGCTCTAGTTAGTTATGTGTATGGATAAGTGATCGGCCAAGATAGAATTCAATACTTGGACTGAACTGGGATAAGATCCTATGCTATCTAAGTTATTCTTGATGAATAAGTACCTGGCCAGATCAAGCTTGACTTACCCAAAAAGAGTTTCAGTGCGAAAATGATGAAATGTTAATCATCTGTGTTAACGTGGTTAAACCTATTTACTCTTTATACAGTATTTGAATAAACTGTTTTATAAATATGATTGAATAAAATAGTGAATCTAATTTCTTAATTTGATTAATCACTGGCGGCTTGTTTAAATCTTAAATAGTCTGTTTAAGGTAAATCTTAAACAACAAAATTGTAATATAATTACAGTATATTAGGGTTTTTTTGACAGTAACTCATTTAATGAGTTAAGGTAAATTGTTTACCTTTCGGGAGTGCTTCCCCTAGGACCCCATAAGGGCGCTGCCCCTTGACCTTGAATGGATTCGCCATATAAATCATTTTAGTAATATAAAACAATTTAATGAAAAATAAATTATTTATATGTTTTTATGTTTTATGGATATTCCATAATGCATATTATAACCCTTTAGACCGATGTGATTGGATTTTTTTATTTTAATGTTCATGGGTTTTAATTTTAAATACGACTTGCATGTCATTTTCTTTTGATGTAATTTTTAATTTTATTAGTTGTAATTGAATAGTTTAAATTACAACATGTAAATCAAGATAGAGATTCAAGCTGCAAGCCTAGGATGGAGATCCAAGGTGGAGGCCCAGAATGGAGATCCAAGGTGGAGGCCCAAGATGGAGTCTATTTTATTACCTAGGATTGAATGTTGATCTTCATATTGGCTTATGAAGATCAATCTAGATTTAGGCCATGCTATGACATGTTGGACTAAGGATTTAGTCCTGACTTATGGAGGAGATGACTTATAACTTATGGGTTTCACATATTCTAACTTTCAGTCAGATATGGATGATAGAAAGTCTATCTCTGGGTTTTTCTTCACCTGTAATGGAGGTGTAGTGAAATGGAAGAGTTCCAAGGAAAGTATCACTGCTGATTCCACTACAGAGGCCGAGCACATAGCCCTATCGGATGCTGCTAAGGAAGCTGTTTGGATTCGGAAGTTCATCTCCGAACTAGATGTTGTTCCTTCCATTGAGTCGGCAGTTCCTCTCTTATGTGACAACAATGGAGCCATTGCATTGGAAAAGGAACTGAGGTCTCACCATAAATCCAAACACATCGAAAGGCGCTATCATATTATCAAGGAGCTTATTGGAAAGGGCAATGTGCTCGTGCAAAAGGTAGCTTAAGCTGACAGTGTGGCTGATCCACTCATAAAGGCACTTACACAGCTGCAGTTAGACCACCATCTTGAGAAGATGGGTCTTAGATATTATAGCGAATGGCACTGGTACAAGTAGGAGATTATTAGTATAGATGTGCCTTAGGGCCATTACTATATATGAACATTATATATTCATCCCTATGGCAATGAAATATTCATTTAAATTAATTGTTAAGTTTATTTGAATATTTACCCTTAGTATTATATTGAATAAGTTTATTATCAAGAGTTAATAATATGAGTGACAAACTCATTTGGTACATATGCTATAAATGTTCATAATCATTTTAGTATTAATCCCTAGACTATCACCTCTATCTATTTTTCTTGATCGATATGTGATATCGATAGTAGGAGGTAGTAATTCTCATACTACTTGATATGAGATATCAGAATAGACATATGGATACTCATGTGATGGGTGGATCGAACTTGTGACGTAAGATTTATGATTGCAAAGATATTCACTTTTGTCAACAATCACAATCTTGGACATAATGGTGCATATGGTCCTTTGACCTGAGGCAACATGGTCATCCATATATGGTTGGTTAGAGTTTGTTACCGCTAACATACTTGTGCTAGCCATACATGGGTATATGGTGTGTGGTGGCTCTAGTTGGTTATATATAGGGATGAGTGATCGTCCAAGATGGAATTCATTACCTGGAGTGAACCAGGATAAAATCCTAGGCTATCTAAGTTATTCTTGATGAATAAGTAATTAGTCAGGTCAAACTTGACTTACCCAAAATGAGTTTCAGTGCTAGGAAGAGTTTTTAGTAGAAGTCATAATTTATCAAGAATTGAATTTGAGATGAGGTCATATGATTGAGGCAATTAGAGTTTGACTAAACTGTGACTCTAGCCAATATCGAGATCTTGTAATAAAAGGACATTTATTGAACGGTAATTATGTTCTGTGATTCTTGAGGATCTACATAAAGCATTCATTTCTATTTGGGTAGTTGTGACATCTATGTTAAGGGTCAGTCACGACTTATAGGAACTAAATATGATTAATTGGGATTTTCACATTTAGGATGGAAAAGTGTTTCCATAATATTAAGTGTCAATATTATTTCCTATTGCTATTTAGACTTGAACCTAGTAAGTTACACAAAAGAGTTGCACTTGTAGAGATTAATATTAATTTGATTATTAATTAAAGAGTTTAATTAATTAATTAAATTAATTGAATTAGATTTGCACATATGCAGGGATCTAGCATATCCTGAAAACTAAATTCAAATATTAGGACTTAATTGCAATTAAATAAATATTAATTTGGACTTGATTTAATATGTTATATTAAGTTCAAAGACTAAATTAATATTTGCCTCCAAATGCATTTATATATGGGCCATAAGATGGACCATGTATATTAATTAATATGGGGCATGAGATGGACCATGTATATCAATTAAGATGGGCCATGAGATGGACCATGTATATTAATTAAGATGGACTTGAAATGGACTTAGGATGGGGCTTTCTTTAAAGAGTTTAAATAAGCCCATAAGTTGCCTAGTTTGGTATGGAGTGGGCTTTCTCTAAGTGTAGAGAAGACCATATGTCCATAACCTTAGCCCAACTCATCAAGGGTTAATAAGTTTAAAGGCTAAGGTTATCCATGTAAACAAACACACCCCACTCACTTATAAACCAAAGCCATGCATATGGATAGAGTATGAGATACTCAATCTATTAAATGCATATAGCTTAAGTGTGAGACACTCAAGCTATAGCATTGCATGTGACTCGAGTGTGAGATACTCAAATTTTATTGTTATTATATTATTGATCTTGTTTAAGTTAGTGGAGAGTGTAGAGACAACACTCTAACTCCTAATGCATGTGACTTGAGTGTGAGACACTCAAGCCATAACTATTATTATATAGTTTTTATGTTGATAGTTAGTAGACTTTGTAGAGATAACCAACACACAACTCTATTTTTGAACCTTTTTGAGAGCATTTTGATATTCTAGCAAAAGAGAGAAAAGGATTGAGAGTGTCTTCTTCCTTCTTCTTCTTTAAGTGTAGAGAATTCAAATATACACAAGAGTTGTGTGCTTTCAAGTTAAAGCCATTATTGTATAAGAGTTGTACAAGTGCAAGTCCATCATTCATTGGAGGTTGCTTCCTTGTTCCATACATCCTAGCTTGGTGAGGCTCTTATAAGCACCTTGGGTTAAAGAGGAGAGGCTTGTGGCTAGAGCATTACCATCCTTAGAACTTTTCAATGTGCAACTTGTGTGTTTCAAGCTAGAGGCTTTACATTCGGGGAGCTTGGAGCTTATAGATCAACATCAACCAAAGCTCATTAAGCATGCTACCAAATTGGAGTTTTGTAAGTGTTAACAAACCCTTAGTTGCTAGGTCTTGTGTTGTGAATGCATGACTTGGTTGTTTGTTGATATGTTGTCTTTGAGGCAAGGCCCATAATGATGGTGATTAAGAAATCTCATGGAATGAAGGCTTTTCTTGGGCTAGTCCCACTTGTAATTATTCTAAAAGTTAGAATAGAATTAGGAAAGGCCCATAATCACTCCTTATTTGTGCATTCATTTTGCATGTTCAATTAATGTACATATATGATATATAGGTTGAGGCATGATATATATGTATGAGATATGTATATGGATGGATGAAGAATGCCATGCAATGTATGTATGAAATATGTATGTTAAAGAATGCTCTATATGTATGTGATATATATATAGATGAATGGCATGCAATTTATGTATGAGATATATATGTTGTGAATGTTAGCATGCAATGTATGTATGATATATATATGTTGTAAAATGACTAATGTGAAAAGTGAGACCTTAATAAAGACCCAAAAATATTCCAACAAAATTTAGGTCTAGGCTCTCCATTGGAGCAATAACTTGCATGGTTTTAGACTTATGTTCATCAGCTATAGACACATAGGGGTGTGCATGAGGTCCAAGAGATTCATGTAGTGTTATTGTTAAGCATGAGATGTTAGGGTGTATGGATACACTATGGGCCAATAACGGTAAATAGGAGTACCTGAGGTTTGTAGTGTTCAGATCCATACACTTCACTGATCCAATGGTATGGACCTAACTAATGCCAAAGGCCAATAATGGCAATTAGGTGCACCTGAGGCCTGTAACATTAGGAGTCGGATTAATGGAATCTCACATGAGATGTGATGGACAAGAGTTGTCCACTTAATGAGAACTATTATTCCAATAACGGTAATGTGCACCTGAGGGATATTAGTGGCCCATTAAGAACTCCATTACGCACTAGAAATCCATCCAACAAGGGATTTCCATTTCTTACTTAGAAGTGTAGGATTCGCCAAGTTAGCGGGAGCCCATTATGATTAAAGACCAAATCTAATGGTGATTACAATGTTATACAAGTAATCAATCTTATTACCTTTTACAGAATTTGATAACATGAGACCCACGAACCCACTGTCCATTATACGTGACAAAAATAAGGGCAAGGTAAGTGTTGTCAAACCCTCTGGTGGAATAGCCAAATATAAGGGTAAGGCAAGTATTGTCAAGCCCGAGACCACCGTGAAGGAAGATCAAGGCAAGAAAAAGTGTTTCCACTGCCAA
>CATIWO010014458.1:0-23891 GCA_949673435.1 Macaranga tanarius | reverse complement strand
TGACATATGTATTGTGTATAGCATGTGTGTTAGTGGACCTGGTATAAATTGAACTTGAAGCATGTGGTTTAGGGAGTGACTAAATTAGAATAAGGAAGGGTGAAAGTGTAAGGGCTTGTTAGTAGCAAAAATAAGTCTAAGGGTTAGTTGGATAGAATAGTATTTCATTAAGGACTAAAATAGATATTCAACCATACATATCATAATTTTGGCTTCATTTTATTCATTCTCACGTGAGCATGCAATATGCATGTATGTGGGTGTGCATGTATGTATAAGAATAAGTGAGGGTTAGAGATAAGCACACCATTTTCATCTTCTTCATAGGGTGAGGGTTTGAAAAAGAGAGAGAGAGAGAGAGAGAGAGTTGGCTGAGGATTTACTGGAAACATCAACTTTCTAAGTGTTAGAGCATCTTTTGGTAAGTAATTTGTGTTTAATAGAGTTTTTTATGTGGGATTAATAGTGAATAAAATAGTAAATTCGTGCTCTGTTTTGGCTGATTTTTTACCTTCTGTAATTTGGCCATATCTTGAGCTATACACCTCTGATTTAAGCAAGCCTTAGTGTTTTGGAAACCTTACAGAGTTCTTTACAAGTTTTGTGTTTTGAACTCAACCAAAATTCGTTGCTAAGAGGGTCCAATAGAGCAAAATATTTCAGTGCTCACTAAGTGCTCTATTTTGAGCTGAATAAGTTGTGAAATTCATAAGTACTTTTATACTTATCCAAATTGAATGATTTCAATTGGAATTTAAAATATATGAGTAACCCTAGCTTGGGTAGTATTTTGAGGGTTTTTGGAGTTGTGTGTATGTGGTTTTAGGTCATGTTGATTTTAGAGCATTTAGTACATATTGTGCATTTGAAGTGATTGTAATAGTTATTTATTGGTATTTGATATGTGATGATGTATAGGGGCTGAAAAAGAAGAAAGAAACCCTAATCACTAGGGAGATAGTGTTGCTTATGGAGGGTTGAAGTAATTAGGTAAGTAATTATTAATTCAACGCTTACATTTAGTGCTTCTTTCGTAACTATAACTACTCGTGTTGCATGACTTGTGAATGCCAAATAAAATGGCAAGATTGATGAAAATGTGAATGTTGGTTGTAAAGAATAGAATGATTGAATATATGTTGAGAAATGAAAACCACTTGGAGTGGTATAAAATGATATGGTAACCTCAGTGTGTTGTGTTGTGAAGATATTGAAAATCATGCATATTGCATTATGTGAGAAATACGTGTGGGTGGAGATTGAGCTCCACCATCTGGGATTGAAAGGGGGTAGAAAATCTCAGATTTGGCCATTCTAGTTGATGCGTGTATATGTGAGATTTGAGATTGAAAAAGATCTCGAGAATGGGCCACGAATATATAAAAAGGAAAGAAAGAAAAGAAAAGTAAAAATGAGTTTGTGCATAATCATTCATTGTTGCATTATTTATATATATAAGTGTTAAATGTGGTTCAATTTATGAAATTAATGAATTATATTATTGAGGAAATAGGTTAAGACACCAACAATGTTGTTTGTTGTGATGTTAATAGATGTTTGGTGTAGACTAGTGTGTTTTTAATGGATGGTTGTAGCTTGAATTGAGTTATATTCATATATTTGACATCACTAGTTACTTCAAGGGTATTTTAGTCAATTCATATAAATGAATTCAGACTGGGTGTCTTCATAAAAGTTGTATCCCTTTTAATTAGCTTTCCGTAGCTTTTTGAATCACTCAAATCCGAATTCGGTAGAGGAAGTTATGGCCGAAAGAGTGCAGCGAGGTCCGAAGAGTTGAGTTAGGCGAGCCTCTGCGCGCCCTTGCCGAGTCGGCAAGAATCTTGCCGAGTCGTACCTGCGACCCGAGTTGACGACTCGGCAACGAACCGACCTCCTTTCGCTCACTGATGTCTTCATATTTTGACCATAACTTGAGCTACAGACCTCCAAATGAGGCGTGGTTTAAACCTACGAAAACCTTAAAGAGTTCTCTACAAGTTATAAGTTTAAAAATGTCCAAAATATATTTCTAAAATTCTCTAATTTAACTTGACATTTTAGTGCTCACTTGCACCTTTGACATTTGGACTCCCATTTGCAGTCTAAATGTTAAATTCTTGTATTTTGAGGTGTTGTAATGTATTCTATATATTTTCCTTAATTAGTTCTTGAGAAGAACTATATGTATGATTGTTTTAACAATTACTTATTGAGTCGCAAGCTCATTCCTTTGCAATTGTGGTTTTTCAGGTTAGTTAGCTTAACTTGAAGAGTTGCTTGGTAGTAAGCTTGAAGTGAGTTCAGTGTGAGCTCAGGTGGGTCAAAGGCAAGCTTGGTGTTGGTCTCTCCATCCTCATGATCATCGTCATTATCACATTCAAGCATTTTGTTTTTAAGTAATGTATTTAATTTGATAAAACTTATATATGTACACTAAAGTACACTATGTATTAAACAAGAGTTTTTAATATAAATGTATACCTCCTTTGATAGAAAAAACAAACTTTATGCCACATGTTGTTATGTCATTGGAACACTTGTATGTGGTACCTGAAGGGTGCTATAATTAAAGAGTTGTTTGATGAACTACATGGTGCAATAATCTTTTATAAAATAGATCTTAGGTCAAGATATCATCAAATTAGGATGCACCCTAATGATATCTATAAAACAACCTTTTGATCCCATGATTATAAGTTTGTATTACTGCCCTTTGGGCTTACCAATGCCCTTTCTACATTCTAAAGCCTTATGAATGAAATCTTTCAGCCATTTTTTAGGAGGTTTGTGCTTACCTTTTTTTATGACATTCTTGTTTATAATAAGAACTTACAGGCTCATCTAGAGCACTTGAAGCTTGTATTTCAGAAGATGTATAAGCACTAGTTATTTGCAAAGTTGACTAAGTGCTTGTTTGGTGAATCATCTATGGAGTATCTTAGACATATCATAAGTAAAGAAGGGGTCTCAACTGATCTAAAAAAAGTTAAAGTTGTAGCCAACTGGCTGGTTCCAAAAAATCTTAAACAGTTAAGGGGATTTTTAGGCTTATCCGGCTATTACAAAAGGTTTATATAGGGGTACAGTTTGCTTCAGAGCTATTGAAAAAGAATAACTTTAATTGGTCTCCAGTAGCTGAGATAGCTTTTATATCCTTGAAGAACGCACTAATCATATCTCTGGTCTTAGCATTACCCGATCTTGAGAAGGTGTTCACTATAGAGATGGATGCTTGCAGTCAAGGTATACCTTTAGCCTACATTAGCAAAGCCCTAGCACCCCGACACTTATCTCTATCTGTGAATGAGAATGAGCTATTGTAGTGAGGAAATGGGATCATTATATTGCCCATAGACATTATATAATCAAAATTGATCATCACAATTTGAAGTTTTTGTTAGAGTAGAGGATAACTACTACTTAGTAGCAAAAATTTATTGCAAAGTTAGTTAGGTATGACTTTGAAATCACTTACAAGAGGGGGAGTGATAATACTGCAGCAGATACAATTTTTAGGCTCCCTTCTTCTAAGTTAGCAGCCCTTACCTTATCATCCCCTATGAGTTCATTACTCCTTGAGATTAAAGCTAGTTAGTAGAATGATTCTCATATTTAAGTTATAATTGCTAATTTACAGTAGAGGTTAAGTTTCTCAAAGCCCTTACACTTGGATAGGTGGGATACTCAGGAGGAAGGGCAGATAAATGGTGGGTATTGATGCACAATTAAAATAGAAAATATTACAATTAATGCATAATTCAGTAATAGGATTGCATGGGGTATAAGCTACTATTAAGAGAATCTAATTAGTTTTATTGGAAAGGATTGGAAAGTGATGTAAAAAACTATATCAGAGGTTGTGTAATATGTTAGATTTACAAACCTGAGAATATGAGTACACCAGGACTACTTCAACCTCTGCCTACTCCGGAAGGAGTGTGGAATGACATTAGCATAGACTTTATGGAAGGGTTACCAAAATCTCAGGGTAAGGATGTGATTCTTATGGTGGTGGATCGACTGAGTAAATATGCTCATTTTATTGCATTGAGCCATCCTTACTCAACTGCAACAGCGGCTCAACTCTTTATTTGTAATGTCTTTAAACTCCATGGAACACCTTCTTCAATTATCAATAATAGAGACCTAATATTTGTTAGTTTATTGTAGGAGGAGCTCTTCGAGTTATAAGGCATGGAATTTCTGATATCAACTACATATCACCCACAAACGAATGGCCAAACAAAAGTGGTCAACCGATGTTTGGAAACATACCTTAGGTGTATGACTTAGGAACATCCTTAAAAATAGTGTAAATGGCAGCCACTAGCTGAATAGTAGTACAATACCAACTTTCATTTAGCTATACAGACTACCCCTTTTGAAATTATCTATGGTATGCCTCCTCCTATCCATATCCCATATTATCCTGGAGACTCAAAATTGCTGCTGTAGATCAGTTCCTTCAGGATAGAGAGCTAGCCTTACAAATAATAAAACATCACCTTTCCAGAGCTCAGTATTGTATGAAGCAACAGGCTTATCAACATAGAACTGAGAGAGAGAGAGTTTCAAATTGGGGATTGGGTTTACCTCAAGTTGTATCCATATAAGCAAAATAGTGTTGCTCATAGGAAGAACTTTAAACTCTCTCCTCTCTCCTATGGCCCTTATTGTGTTAAAGAAAAGATTGGAGTGGCAGCTTATAAGCTCAGGCTACCTCTAAGAGCTGACATCCATTCAGTGTTCCATGTGTCACAATTAAAAAATTTAATTGCTCGAGCTGCTAATATCTCAATAGAGCTACCTGTACCTCCTGGTTCTCCTCCCATACTAGTGGCCATTTTAAACTGAAAACTTGTAAAGAGAGGCAACTAAACTGTAACTAAGGTTCTCATTCAGTGGTATAATCTACCAGTTGAAGATGCAACCTGGGAATTTCTATGCGATATTCAACAAAAATTTTCAAATATAAACCTTGTGGACAACATTTTCTAAAGGGGGAAGAACTGTTATGAGTAAAAGAATGGGACATTGTATTGTCGTTTATCCATATGCTTTATCATTTTAGTTTTTTTTTCATTTATAGTTTTGATGGACAATGTCATTTAGTTATATTTCTTATTATTACTGTCACTAGCATTCTGTTATGCTTATGTGAGTTGGCTGAAGCAAACAATTATAACAATTATATTAAGCATCATTGCCTAATGATGCTTCATACTTTTGGAATCAAGGAATTAATCTTCTCTTTCTTCTGTCAATTCTCTCTCCTTCTTTACCTCATTCTTCTTTTCTTTGTCAATTCCTTCTTTCTCTGTCAATTTTTTCTTTCTTCTAGTAAAGCCAAATTTGCTTGGATCATAATATTAGTCAGCCAATCCCTAAAACTTTTTGAGTCATAATTCAACAGTAGAACATTAATTTTGGCTCAAGATTCCTGTGCAAAGCAACATCGAAGGAATAGATGGATGGTGCTTTCCTTTTCTCTCCTGCATAACAAATAGTCTGTGGTGATATCAATTTGCCTTTACCGTAAATTTACTTTTATGGGGATACATTCATTACATGCTCTTTATACCAAATCATGGACCTTCTTAGGAACTTCAACTCTCTAAAAACCCTTTTAAATTATCTCCAGTTGACGATGATTTTCAAGAATCTGATGGATTTGTATCTGATAGTATCCTACTTTAACAATGTAAACACCCTTCTTATACCCTGTCCAAATAATTGTATCTTTAATATTCCTGAAACTGAGGGGGATGTTTAGGATTTGCTTTTGATATTTATCGTTAATTAATTCTGCTATGATATTGGGATCACACTTATTCTCGCTAAAACCCATATGATCACTAACCATCTTCACTGTACTATCTTTAACCTGCTCTGAAGAAATAAAAGGATTTGTGCGCTATCAGTAAGCCATAGGTCCTTCTATATTGAAACCCTTATACAATTACCAATTTTCCTTCTATAAGAACTTTTGTGAAACTCTTGAGTTGCCATTATAGTGCACCATGAATAACTGGGGTTATGACCTAATTTTGCTTCGAATAAGTTATTTCTAGGGAAATATCTAATCTTAAGAATTCTTGCCATAAGAGAATTGGGATTCTAAATTAGCCGCCATCCTTGTTTTCATAGGAAAGCCATATTAAATTAATGTAGAGATCTGAAACCCATGCCACCATATTCTTTTCTGTAGCATAACTTTTGCCAGCTCGTCCATCTTATACCCCTGCCTTGTTGATTATTTGAACCACACTACAAGGAATTTAACATCTTCTCAATCTTATCACACAATGAGGTAAGAATAAAAAAACACTCATAGCATAATTTGGAATTGCATGAGCCACAGAATGAATCAACACACACCTTTCCCTGCTCGGCTAAGGAGTTTTCACTGCCATCCTTAACATCTTCTCCTAATTCTATCTTTGATGAAGGTAAAAATCTATCTATTATTTTTTCCAATCAGAGATGGGAGGCCCAAATAATTCCCATGGTCCTCATTATGAGAAATTCCCAGAATATTATTGATCTCCAGCTTCTTCTCTTTGGTGACATTCTTACTGAAAGTTATAGTCTATTTTTTATAGTTGATGATTTGTCCTAAAATTCGGCTATAAACATTAAACACCTCCTTTATGGACCATGCCAAAGCCTTACTAGCTCTAAAAAAAGAAAAAGCTATCATTTGCAAAAAGCAAGTACAAGATAATAGGGGCTTGTCTCGCTATTTTACAACCCTGTAACCTACCATTCACAATATACTTTTAAATCACAGAAGAAAGGCATTTGGCACATAAAATAAAATATAATAAGATAAGGAGCATCCTTGATAAAGTCCTCTTTTGGGTTTGATAGGGCCTAATTCCCTCCTATTATGAATAATTTTATATGTCACCATTTTCACACATATAGCTATAAGCTCTATCCACTTCTTATCAAAACCCAAGAATTAAATCATAAATTGTATAAAACTCCATTCTAAACCATCATACACTTTGTTCATGTCCACCTTAAGGGTAGCCACCCCCTTTTCACTCTGTGATTTCCTCTTTACAAAGTGCATAACTTTAAAGGCTATAATAATATTGTCTATTATAAGTCTGTTAGGTACAAAGGCACTTTGCTCCTCATATATGATAACCGGTAAGACCTACTTTAATTTATTAGCAAGCAGTTATGTAATATCCTACTCTAGAAATTAATCGACTTATAATAAATAGGATTATAAAATAAGTTTTGAGGATCTATTAGGTTGTTGGGGGATAATAGAAGGATTAAATGATTATTTTATTTTTTTAAAAAAAAAAAAGAGAGAGAAAGGCATTATAGCTCTTCCTCTTCCCTACATTTCTTCTTCCTATTTTCATGGCTTTCATCAATTTTTTTCTTTCTTCTCCTTTATCTACTTAAGCTTCTCTTAGCAAAACAACTTCAACTTCGCTTTAAGCTTCTCATCTTCAATTCAAGTTTGTATTAAATTCAAGCATTTTGAAGTAAATAAATCTATTTTTATTTCAAATTCCAAATTCTTGGTTTTGTTAAATGATGATTTTTATGATTAATTTAGAGACTTTAGTTAGGCTATAATAGACCCTTTTAAGTGTATATCTTTTTAGGATGTTGTGTTGGTGTTGAAACATGATAAAAATTGTCAAAAACAGAGCAAAATAGAGGTTTTCGATTCTGTAATTTGTCTGCAGATTGATCAAGTGACACCTCAACGCTGAGAAGGCACCTTAAGTACTAAGGAGGTGCCTCAGTGGCTGTTTGACACTGTAGGACCCTTCAGAAGCTTTTTTGAATCATTTTTAGGATTATAGACCATACCATCCTACCATATATCAACTAGATTGAGTAGAATTTAGATAAAAAGCTTATAATCTTATGTTTTTGCTTCTTAAATGTTAGGAGTAGTTTCAGTCATAGCTGTAGAGCATAAGTTAGAGCGAGCTAGCTAGTTCTTTTGTTCAACAAACTCAGGTGAGTGGCTAAATATATTATAACCTTAGTTTTTGAAATTATATAAATAAATAAATATATATATATATATATATATATGTACAAGGATGTTAAAGTATATAAAGTGTTTTCTATGATATAACTGATGTTTCCTTACAAATAGTTTTTATCAAATATTAACTTATTATTATTGTTTTATAAATTTCTTAGCTTATTTAACAGAAATTGGGAATGAATAGCAATATGTTTGTTATTGATACAGCTAAAGGAATTTAAAGCAAGAATGTGTTTGTTATTATTATTATATACAATGATTATGTTTCAACAGTATATTGATACTAGTATTAGCTTAAGATTTAACTATTATATTTTTATTAGCAGTTTGATAAATATGAATGCTTAGATTTATAAACAAATCTATACACTCGTGATATATATCTTTTAGATTACACTATGATGACTGGTGTCTTATCTCAACATTGTGTGTGTGTGTGTGTGTGTGTCTATATATATATATATATATATATATATATATATATATATATTCATCAACAATATTACTCAACAACTGTCTTTGGGACAGCGCTTGGTTGTATATATAACCTTAGAGGCGTACAATCGAGTGGTTAGCCCTTGGGGGTAGCTCTGCGCATGCGCATAACCAGCAATAAATATACACTTGGGCTGCTCAGCATCATCATACGCTCAATGTGTCAGCAATCAGCATAATCTTTTGGTTATACATTTAATTAGTGTGTGGATTAAAATTATTATGGATGCTCTCTCTCAGTTTTATAGAAAATGTGTAGCTAATTTGATACAGTATTTCAGTTACCAGCAAGTTAGCTTATTAATAACTCATACAAATTATTTCAACAGCTTTACAACTGTAACACCTGCCCTCTCACATATTTATTTATGACGTATGCAATACATGTTGTACATAGTACATAAGTGGACTTTATTTAAGTTAGAGATGTGTATGAATGTAGAGAAGGACAAAAGTGTAAGGAAAGTTTGGAGTGATTTGTCACAATAGAAAGTTATGGGGATATTGTACAATATTCCAATTCATTAAGGAGGTTAATGAATATTGTGGAGACATTTGGTTATATTTAATTAGAGATTTATTTTTATTATTATTATTATTATTATTATTATTATTATTATTATTATTATTATTATTATTATTGTTGTTGTTGTTGTTGTTGTTGTTGTTATTATTATTCTTATTATTGTTATCATCATCATCATCATCATTATCATCATCATCATTATTATCAGTATCATTATTATATTATTAAATTTGAGTGTGATATTCACATATTTTTTGCAGCCTATTTTTAGGGTTAATTAGACAAATGTGGCAAGTTACTGAGAAAATAGACCATGAAGTTAATTTATAGGTTAATTGGACTTAGGGTCCAAGTTTAGAGGGCAAATTGCTACTTCAGCCAAAGACTTATCAACACTTTTTATACTATTTGAAATGTCTAAATGAATTTTTTATAAATTTAAATAAAACTATTTTCACACATAAACCAGATAAAAAAAAGTGTTTATAAATGATATTTTTAACAAGTTAAAGTGTCAAAATAGTCAATTTATGAGTTGAATGACAAAGTCGTGGAGTTTAAGAAAACACTATAGATGGAGACTCTTATATATGTACGTATGTATGTATGTATGTATGTATGACTCTTACATATGTATGTGTGTGTGTGTGTGTGTGTCTGTCTGTGTATATATTCTTATTATTCAATTTTCTTTCAATTGACAAATAAAAACTTCAGAGTGGTCCACAGATAAATGAAACCATTAACAAACAAAAAAATATTGAAAACTAAATTGATGCTTTAATTAAACAAGAAGAATTAATGTAACATCAACATTCCAGAATCAATTGACTAAAAGATGGAGACAAGAATATTGGCTTCTTTCATCGAAAGGCAAAGGGTAGATGAAAAAGAAATTCAATCATGAATATTCTTAGCCCTCAAGGTGATGTTGTTATAGGTGATGAAGGCATTGCTCATATTTTTTCAAAACTACTTTAGTGATTTGTTCACCTTAGCCAATCATCTTGACATGGATTTTGCTCTTGAGGCAGTGAAGAAAAAGCTTAATGACCAAATGAATTTTGATCTTATCTAACCTTTTATAAAAGATGACTTCCTATTTACTATTAATCAAATGCACCCTTCTAAAAGCTTTGGGTCTAGACAGTGTGTCAGCTCCATTTTTTCAAAAATTATAGTCTATGGTTGGTAATGATGTCTCAGATTTGATCCTTAATATCTTAAATAATGGAGTGAATCTTGCTAATCTTAATTATACATATACTGCTCTTATTCCAAAGGTCAAAATGCCCTCTTCTCTTAAAGATTTTAAATATATTGACTTATACAATGTAATTTTTAAAATCATAATAAAGGTATTAGCTAATAGGCTAAAACAAATTTTATCCAAATTTATTCATAAGACCTAATAAGCTTTTATGCCTATACACAACTAACTAACAATGCTTTATTAGCTTTAAAAATTTTTCATTTCATAAAAAGTAAAAAAAATACTAGCTCAAAAGGCTTTTATGCTTTAAAATTAGATATAAGTAAAGCTTATAACAAAATGGAATGGAGTTTTTTTTAGTAAGGGTAATGGAATAATTTGGGTTTCCTACCAAATGGGTTGATTTAGTTATGCATTGTATCTCAAATGTTTCTTACTATATATCAATTAATAGTATGCTTGGTAGTTTTTTTCCTTTTAGAGGGCACTATCAAGGAGACCCCTTCTCTCTTTACCTTTTCCTTTTTTGCTTAGGAGCTTTCTTAAGCCTTATAAGGAAAATGAAGACCTCTCATATTTTATATGGCATTAAACTTTGCAGAACAGCTCCCCTATTTCTCATTTTTATTCATAAATGATAGTATAATCTTTTAAGGACAAATCATTTGAAGATTTTTGTGATTTGAAACCTATTACAGGTTTATAAGAAAGCTTCAATATAAAAAATCAATTTAGAGAAATCTAAAATCTCTTTTACTGTTAATATTTCTAATCTTAATGTGTGCTTTTTTAAGACTTGATTAGAGTTTAAAGAGTGGACAAACATGCTAAATATCATGTGTAACACCTCTACCTATCATTACTCCCACTAGAATACCCATCTAATGGTGGCAACAATGGAAAGAGATATTACCTAAGACTATCAAAAAGAATCTCTTAACAACATATAATATAAAATGACATTTCTATCAAATGATAGCATCAAACTTAAATATTTATAAACTATAAATATTATATCTCTAAAATAATAATTTGATGGCAAGTAATAAATGATATCATATTATAACATATATTTATATAACATCAGTACATGGGTGACCTATCACTATATAACATCTGCTAAATATATATATACAATGAGAGTACTAGTTATCATACAACTAATTTTAAAATAAAATTAATATAATAAGCTTTAATAACCCTTTTTGAAATCCTCGAGATCTCCGTCTGAGGATAATAGTGCATCCAAACCTGCACCACACTAGCCCACAGCTCATCAATCATACACCCATCTCCGAAGCAAAAAGGTACAATCAATAGACTAAGGTGTAGCCTGGCTACATAACAAATGGATAAAAAGGGACCTCATCCTCTAACTAATTAAATCCAAGCCAAAGTGACCTAAACATCAGTGGTGGTCTCATAAAAGAACTAGATGGTGATGCATATACTGTCTAAATAATCCTCCCTAATGACTTATAGATGAATTGAAGCACCTATAGGCTCAACCGTAACTCGAAAAGCCATTTCAACATCAACATTATGACATATGACATACTTCACCATAGTCTCCACCTCAGTCACCTCATAGGTCATCGTGGTCCATTACACAATCATCTCTCATATACTAGCTAAATAAATACTATATACCTATGCTGAAAAATTTTAAAAATAAAGAGTATGAGTAATTTTGTAAGAAAATTGCCCAGTGAGTATAAAAAAAATAACAAGAATTGCTCAATCATCAAGGAGCATTCAAGAAATAATCGAATAAATATAGCAATAATAAATAATGAAAAATAAAATTGAGTGCTCAAACTTTAAACACATAATTTCATTACATTTTGAATATTATCATCAACATAATATTTTACGTTTAAGCTTGATATTCTTATAATACAATGGTTCATCATATGTTAGTATAATTTCCCTTTTCTAATTCTCATTTCCTGTATTTTGATCGTTACATTCTTTATGATGTACATTATTGTAACACCCGCACTTTAGATGCATTATCCATTCATCATGCATTACATTAGTAATGGATTTAAATTAAGAATAAGAGTGTTTATGAAATAAGGACCTAATTACAAGGAAAATGAGATTAGATTAACACAATTAAAAGTATAAGGGTTAACATGTAATATCTACACTTCATTAAGGGGTAACATGGATATTTAGTGATAATTACCGTAAGGTTTTATCTAGAAGCTCCTTGAATTCTAACCATATGGGTGGTCAAATGTGTGTGCATATGTATGGTGCTGTGTGAGTCCATATGTAGGGTAAGGATTAAGGAAGAATTATATACATAAGAGAGATGATTGAACTTAAGAAGGGTTAGAGAAATTGATCTAGCTCTAATCATTTGGCAATAATTTTAGGAAGTTATAGGAGTTTTACAAGCATTTGGAATACCAATTGGTAAGTTATGTATGCATAATTGTTGATTATAGTTAAGTTATGTTAATTATAAAATTCGTGCCCTGTTTTCATGATTATTTAGTCTTAGATCTTTTGCTATAACTTGAGTTGTAGAGCTCTAATTTGAGCAAAATTTGATGCTTAAGAAACTTTTAGGAGTTTTCTACAAGTTTTATGTTTTAAGGTTGAGCTAAATTTTTTGTTTGAAGGGTCTAATAGAGCTTAACATTTTTGTGCTCACTCAGGATACCCTGTGTGACCCAATTTTGTTCCAAAATTTATAAATAATTAGGTACATATCTAAATTGAGTAATTATAAATGAAAATAAAAGTAGACTCATAACTATAATATCAATAGAAAAATCATAGTCATTGGACTTGCATACATATCATTTGGTTATGTTAAACTTTGAGTAATAAGTTGAACCTAATTAAGTTGGGTGTAAGTGTGTGATGTGGCTATGTATGATTGATATGTGATTACATATAGGAATTGAAAAGGGGAACCCTCTTATTAAAGTTTGGAAGTACTTTTGGTAAGTAATTACTAATATATTATATATATATTAATTTCTCTTATATGTAATAGTATTAATATGCTTGAATTATGAAATTTAAATGAAGAATGTACATGTGTATGATATTTTAATGTTGAGATATGTGGTGGCATATGATGAGAATATAAAGTTTTGCTATTGAATAGAGTTGATGCAATGTGTATACTTAAAGTGTGAAATGTGGTGATATGCACATGATGTGTAAAAATGTGAGGTATGAGCCAGGTGGCCACGTGTGTGATTCTTGGTGAGGATATGAGCTAGACGGTAACGTGCGAGTGGCATGCATTAATAATATTATGTGAGGATGAGCCGGGTAGTTGGCATTGCTGAAACATGTGTGAGTTCTGCCATTTAATATGTGAGGATGAGCCGGGCAGTTACGGCATATTATTTGTGAGTGATATACTAATAATACTATGTGAGGATAAGTCGGGCGGCTTGGCACGTCTATGATATGTGTGAGATTAAGCCATATTGGCTAAGTGTGATGCAATTGAGTAAGAATGGATCTGACCAGATACCAAATAGTGAAATTGATATGTATTCTTTAAGCTTATGCTTGCAAATGAATGTTGTTCTAGATTATTCCCATTGATGAGTTAAAAATGTGAACATGAATGATTGGAATTATGATATATTTGAATGTGATACATTCAGAATGAGATTATGGTGTTTGTGCAAACTTTTGAGGTGTTTCTATTAACTCTAAGCTTATCTTTTAGTATATTATGGCTTCCTCTCACTAAATTATTATTTTAAGTACGGTATGGTAAGTTTTGGACCCCTCACAATCGTGAGCAAGCCCATCACGACTGTGAGGGGTGGTTTATGAGCATTGCAGGCAATTGTGAATAGTAATTGAGCCTTCCCCTCACGATCTTCTCACGATCATAAGGAGATGCTCACGATCGTGAGCCTCTTGGTTATGATCGTGAGGGCAGATCATAAAGGGCACGGGAATCTTTGTGATGGCTTATTCTTTTGGTTCTTAATTTGCTTCAACTTATTATTATGATCAAAACTCTCAAGCTCACAATTATGATACACCTCTAAGTTATATTAAAAGCTTGAATTTTAGATTATTAAACACTTATTGTATTAGTTAGCTTAATGTTTAATTTAATTAGTTCATCCACAAATAGACGGACAATCAAAGAGGACAATTCAAACATTAGAAGATATGATGAGAACTTGTGCATTGGAATTCAAAGGTAATTGGGATGATCACTTACTGTTGATGGAGTTTGCTTACAACAACAGTTATCACGCTAGCATTAGAATGACACCTTATGAAGCTTTGTATGGGAGAAAATATAGAAGTCCGATATGTTGGGATTTTAAAGGCTTAAGGCAACTCGAAGGATTGAATTTGGTACAAGAAATAATATATAAGATTTAAGTGATCAAGAAATGTTTAAAAGCAGCCCAGGATCATCATTAAAGTTATGCAAATCAACACCACCGAGAAATGGAGTATAGTGTTGGAGAGAAAGTTTTCTTGAAAGTATCAACATGGAAAGGGATTTTAAGATTTGGTAAGAAAGGGAAGTTGATTCCAAGATATGTAAGACCATATGGAATTGTAGAAAAAGTGGGACCATTGGCATATAAGCTAGCTTTACCAAGAGAATTGTCTTCTATTCACTATGTATTTCATGTATCAATGCTAAGATAGTATAAATCGGATCCTAGCCATGTTATACAAGAGCCAGAGATAGAGATTTTCGAAGGATTAACATATGTAGAAGAACCAATAGAAATCCTAAAAAAAAATGAAGCAGTTGAGGAATAAAGAAATTCTAATGGTAAAGGTAAAATGGAGCCATCATTCCCCTAAATAAGCTACATGGGAGGTAGAATAGCAAATAAAATAGAAGTATCCATATTTATTTTCTGAGAGTAGTGAGTAGTTAATTTCGAGGAAAAAATTCTTTTTAAGGAGGGAAGAAATGTAACACCCGCACTTTAGATACATTATCCATTCATTATGCATTCCATTAGTAATGGATTTAAATTAAGAATAAGAGTGTTTATAAAATAAGGATAAGGACTTAATTGCAAGGAAAATAGGATTAGATTGACACAATTGAAAGTATAATGGTTGATATGTAATATCTACACTTCATTAAGGGGTAAAATGGACATTTGGTGATAATTATCCTAAGGTTTTGTCTAGAAGCTCCTTGAATTCTAACCATATGGGTGGTCAAATGTGTGTGCATGTGTATGATGGTGTGTGTGTCCATGTGTAGGGTGAAGATTAAGGAAGAATTATATACATAAGAGAGATTATTAAACTTAAAAAAGGTTAGAGAAATTGATCTAGCTTTAATCATTTGGCAATAATTTTGGGAAGTTATAGGAGTTTTACAAGCATTTGGAATACCAATTTGGTAAGCTATGTATGCATAATTATTGATTGTAATTAAGTTGTGTTAATTATAAAATTCGTGCTCTGTTTTCATGATTATTTAGTCTTAGTGTTTTTGCTATAACTTGAGTTATAGAGCTCTAATTTGAAAAAAATTTGATGATCTGGAAACTTTAAGAGTTTTCTAAAAGTTTTATGTTTTAAGGTTGAGTTAAATTTGTCATTTGGATGGTCCAATAGAGCTCAATGTTTTTGTGCTCACTCAGGATACCCTATATGACTCAATTTTTTTCAAAAATTCATAAATAATTATGTATATAACTAAATTGAGTAATTCTAAATGAAAATGAAAGTAGACTCATAATTATAATATTAATAGAAAAATCATGGTCATTGGACTTGCATACATATCATTTGGATATGTTAAACTTTGAGTAATAAGTTGCACCTAATTGAGTTGGGTGTAAGTTTATGATGTGGCTATATGTGATTACATGTAGGAGTTGAAAAGGGGAAGAAAGACACTACCAACTAGGAGAAAACCCACTTATTAAAGTTTGGAAACACTTTTGGTAAGTGATTACTAATATATTAATTTCTCTTATATGTAATAGTATTAATATACTTGAATTATGAAATTTAAATGAAGAATGTACGTGTGTATGATATTTTAATATTGAGATATGTGGTGGAATATGATGAGAATATAGAAATTTTCTATTGAATAGAGTTGATGCAATGTGTATACTCAAAGTGTGAAATGTGGTGATATGTGAGCATGATGTGTGAAAATGTGAGGTATGAGTTGGGTGGCCATGTGTGTGACTCTTAGTGAGGATATAAGTCAGGCAGTAATATGTGAGCGGCATGCCATTAATAATATTATGTGAGGATGAGTCAGGCAGTTGACATTGCTGATACATATATGAGGTATGCCATTTAATATGTGAGGATGAGTCGGGCAGTTATGGCATACTATTTGTGACTGACATGCCAATAATATTGTATGAGGATGAGTCGGGCGGCTTGGCATGTCTATGATATGTGTGAGATTATTTTTATATGAGATTAAGCCATATTGGCTAAGTGTGATGCAATTGAGTAAGAATGGATCCGGCCAGATACTAAATAGTGAAATTTATATATATTCTTTGAGCTTGTGCTTGCAAATGAATGTTGTTCTAGATTATTCCCATTGATGAGTTGAAAATATGAACATGAATGATTAGAATTATGATATATTTGAATGTAATACATTTGAGAATGAGATTATGGTGTTTGTGTATACTTTTGAGGTGTTTTTGTTAACTCTAAGCTTACCTTTCGGTATATTATAGTTATCTCTTACTAAATAATTATTTTAAGTGTGGTGTGGTAAGTTTTGGACCCTTCATAATCGTGAAGGGTGTCTCACGTTCGTGAGCAAGCCCATCACGATCGTAAAGGGCGGTTGTTAAGTATTATAGGCAATTGTGAACAATAATTGAGCCTTCCTCTCATGATCTCCCCATGATCGTGACCCTCTTGGTCACAATCATGAGGGCAGATCGTGAAGGGCATGGGACTCTTTGTGATGGCTTATTCTTTTGGTTCTTAATTGGCTTCAACTTCTTATTATGATCAAAACTCTCAAGCTCACAATTATGATACACCTCTAAGTTATATTAAAAGCTTGAATTTTAGATTATTAAACACTTATTGTATTAGTTATCTTAATGTTTAGTTTAATTAGTTCTTGAGAAGTTGGTTTATATAATTGTATTAGTAATTACTTATTGAGTAGCAAACTCATCCCTTTGCATCTATATTTTTCAGGACATAGTTAGACAAAGCTTGAAGTTTACATTTTGGTAGTGATCTCAGGTGGGCCAAAGGTGAGCTTAGTATAATGATATTCCATCCTCATTATCATGTGCATATAAGTAACTAATATGTTGAGTTAATGAATGTGTGTATATATATATATATACATTATCTACGAAAAATTTTGATTATGCCAAGTGTTAAAGTACCTAAGTGGAGTGTTACAATTATACTTTGCTGAGCTTATAAGTTTTGTTTCATGTGTATAATTATTTATTGTATAATATATATTATCACCATATTATAATATCACTCTTATACAACTCTATGGATCCACGTATCATAATTCTTAGTATCAAAACTCAATTCACTAACACAGTCCATACTTATTGTATCTCATAATATCCTTACTCAATAAATTCATAAGCATACTTATCAACCACAAAGATTCGTCCTAAAAGTATCTCTGAATCCATGCATTATTCCAAAGATAGTTATCATTAGGTTGGCCAATACACTCTCGACTGTACTCTTGTATATATATATATATATATATAGACACACCTACTTCAAGTTTACTTAATAAGTTCAATTTCATGGTTATATATTTCTGCAACTCAGTCACATATATCTTTAGTAAAACAAGTTCCATTTAACCCATTTTAAGTCAATTTAAGTGACTTAAGTATTTATATGGATGTTGACATGCTTCTAGTTGAGTTTAGGTTGTGAAATTTTACTTTTAAGTTCACTTAGAAATAGGCACTGACCGTAGAGGCACCTCCTCAGTGCACTGAGGTGCTTCTTCAGTATACTAAGGTGCTGCCAGGTCGATCAAGTGTTGCCTGTTCGACCTGCAGAGGCATTCTACACTCGAAATAACTTAATTTCAACCTAAAATCAACATATTTTCAACCAAAATGTTTCAAAACTCACTGAAACACTTGTTTAACTTACTGAGGTGCCTCCTCAATGTATTGAGGTGTCGCCTCAACATACTGAGGTGCCATCAGGTCGATCATGCATCACCTGTTCGACCTATAAAGGCAATCTGCACTAGAAATAAATAAATTTCATCCCAAAATCAACATATTTTCAACCAAAATGTTTTATAACTAACTGAAACGCTTGTTTAACTTTTTTTTTACACATTTGTAGCATGATTTTGATGTACATTTCATAATTTAAGCATTCCATTTTTAGAATTCAAAATCAAGAATTATAATAAACTAAAGAACAATAATTCAAGAAGAGGATTTAATTATAAAAGGTGATAGAAACTTGACTCACAAAAATTTTCAGTAATTCAAAGCTTCAAGTTCTTCCTTCTCCCTTGTAGATCACTTTGATCAATGCAAAACTTTGAAAATCTTCTTCAAAAATACAACTTGAAAATGCTTTAATTTTTAAAGAAAATGCACAAATTTACATTGATCAATGAAAAACCTAACTACAGATCTTATTCTTTCCTACTATAGCTCTTCCTCTTCTCCAAGCTAGAAAATTTTTCTTCTTTCATATGGAGCTTTTGCTTCCTTCTTCCTCCTTCTTATGTTCTTAAATGCAAATTCTTTTTTTTTTTTCAATTTGCTCCTTACTTTCTTTATCTCTTATGCTTAAATTATTTTTCCTAATTTTCTCTTTCAATTTAATCCTTTTCATACTTTTAATTTTCTTTCAATTACATCCTCACCCAAAATAATAATTAATTATATTAAATTAAATAAATCTTAAATTCTATTAACTAAAGTTTTGAAGACACGGATGTGACATTATGGGCTCCCAATATTTGCAGGTGGTTAAAGAAAATATTATTTCAAGCTATTGTTGATTGGGTAGAGAGTAAACTCAAGAGCTAGAAGGAAAAATTACCATCAATGGCAGGCAAGGAAATTTTGATCAAGTCAATATTGCAATTAATTTCTAACCTACTTGATGAGTTATTTTAAGATTTAAGTGCACATTTTTATGAAATTGAAAAGCTCATATTAAATTTCTAACGGGGTTAAAGAATTGAGTGGAGAAAAATTCATTGGTGTTCTTGGCACCCTTTATGCAAATCTAAAAAAAAGGGTGGTTTTACCTTCTGAGATCTCCAAACTTTTAATATAGTAATGTTAGGCAACACAAGGTTGGCATCTTTTAAATAAGACATACTCCCTTTTAGCTCGAACATTCAAAGCCAAATACTATCCTAGAAGTTCTTTTTTAGAAGCCATAATAGGGCATAATCCGAGTTACTCTTAAAGAAGTATTGTAAAGGCTAATAAATTACTTCAAAATGGTCTGAGATGAAGAGTGGGAAATGGAGAAATTATTTACTTATAGAAAGATAGATCACTACCTGATCAACTATACCTAACAATTACTTCGTCAAATTATGATTAGATGAAAACACAACAATTAGTGCTCTAATGCATGAGAATCATCAAAGCTGAGATTGAGAGACTATTAAAGCAATCTCTGACCCTTTAAAAATAAGATAAATACTAGCAATTCCCCTGAGTTAGCGTCAGCCTACTAATGCTATTATATGGCACTATACAAAAAATGAAATTTATTTGGTGAAATCTACACATCACTTGGCTTTCTCTTTAAGTTTTTAAACTCAATCAAGAAGCTTTTTCATCTTTACCAAACAATTAGATGTGGATTTGGAAACTTCAGGCCCCTCCAAAGGTGCGCCTTTTCATATAAAAAGTATTTCAAAAAATAATTCCAATGGGTCAAGAACTCTAATAAAGAGGAATAAAGATGGATTGTGTTTACAGAAAATGCAGTTTGGCTACTAAATCTATTACTATGCATTGTGAGACTATATTTGGAGTTCTCAGTTTTGGTATTACAGCCCCCTGTATATTAACAGTTAAATTCGAAATGTTTTGAGATCAATATCAAATTAAGTCCTCTTTTAGAAATAAAGGCTCCCTCTAGATGGATTCAACTTGTTCGTGATGTATCTTTGGTATATATAGTTTGCTCACAACACTATAGTTTTTAATGCTAAAGCCTTTAATTTTTTATTCTACTTTAACTAGGACTCTTAGATTTTGGATAAGTATATTTCAACAAATAAGAACATGTATTATTAGCATGTAACTAATTGCTCACTCCATTGGAAACTTCTACAAGCAAATGCCTTTAAACATAATACAAATGCAGCTACCAAGTCAAGCATTGGTATAGGAATGGGAGCTATCATCAGGGATGACTAGTAAAAGTATATATGGCTTACAAATATAATACGAAATTTTAGCCTGAAGTTGTAGAAGCTTTAGCCTGTAGGATGGGAGTTCACTTGGCAAAATCACTATAGATCATAACCCTTCAAGTTAAAGGTCATTTTCTTCCAATAATTTAGAGTTTGCTAAATAATACAAGAGATAATTCTAATCTAGGTGCAATTATTCTAGACATTTGAGACTTAGTTTAAGGCTTTCATGGCATTTCCTCTTTCCAATTCTCTCTAAGGAAAACTAATTTAATTGCCTACTTTTTAGCTTATTTTTCCTTAGTGATAAGCTCTAACGAGTAGTATTGGTAGTATAATGTCCCAACTTAGTTTTAGAACCTTATTTTATCGGATTATTCTTAGTTTGATTTTCAATTGATGCTATTTTTTGTAAAAAAAAATGAGATGAAGGAGGTAGTGTTAAAACAGTTGGACTATTGAAATTTATGGACCTATATTTCTTGTTTCTTCTTTTATATTTTAGTCTAAATTTGACATAGCTCTGGCTATCCTTGTAAGCATTTATTATGGTTTGGGTGTTATTGCCTAAAAGAAACTAGGTCCAGACCAGTGCAATGCAGAATTCTCGGTCCACTACTTTTATGCATAATTGTACCCAAATGACCTCTATAGATTTTTTCATTCCACACCCTTTTCAGCATTGACTCTTACTTTATGTAGTTATGCCCTTCAAGTTAAAAAAAAATGCATGATACAAAGTACAATTGATAAAAAATCTTTAGAGAGATGTTGCATAAAACCATAGAATGCTACATAGATGATCCATTGTTTGAAATCCTTTATTGAACTTTACATTACATTATTATCCTTGAAATTTCAGAAATGCATCTCTTATTATTTATGTAGTAGTGTATTTTGAGGCATCTTCATTTTTTATAGCAATGTGATAATGGAAGCCTTCTTCTTGATGTTTCTTGGTTTTTTCGAACAATTATAGATTTTTCAATAATATAAATAAGTATTATAACTACAAGACCTATAAGAATAAGACATGAATGGAAACCCATAAAATAAACTCAAATAAATCAGCCCAATATGCAAATTCATGCCCAACTTTAGGCATAGGCCATTAAAGCCTATGCCTTGGATCCCCCAGAAAAAGGGCCCTCTATATATTATTATGATTATTTTGGGCCTCAAACTTTTTTATAATAAATGTGTTAAATTACAGATTAAAAATAAAATCAAGTTTAGATCACTTACCTCTTGATGATTCCACAAATAAATTAAATTATTAACACTATATCAAGTGTTAATCACAATAAAAAATTACTTTAATTTCACAACCCAATTTACTTTAGTTTAGTCTATTGATATAGGAAGATTTTACATAGAGTCTATTTTTATGTTTTATGTACTTGTTTATCTATTGTTTCACGTTGTTTTATTTTATATTTTCCAGGAATCGTTATTTCCTATATTTTTGGAGGCAACTGCCCTTTGGAAGGTGTATCTTTTTTTTTTAATAAATTGGATTGGTTCAACCCGTCATGGGCGACCCGTATCCATGTTCCAACAAAATGTATATATAAATTAACTAATTTTCTCATAAAAATAATAATATTTTAGTTCAAGTAAAATTCTAAATAAATTTAATATTATCTATTTTAATAAATAATTATTTTGTGTATTGTTTCCTTAGTTATAGGAAGTAGAACTATTTTTTAACGTTATAGAACTAGTTTTTTTTTTATTAGACCACGAAGTGTCCTGGATGGACCCCTACTGGGAGGCGCCTTTAAGCCCATACCACATCCAGACTAATCTCCATTTGAGACATGCATGACCACAAGGACAACAAAGCTCTACCTTAAGAGTTTTAAAGTAGCTGTATACTCAGGGCTCAAACTTGAGACCTTTGGTTAAGCTGGAAGAGTCTCATGCTAACTTATCCATACCCTCTTGGGTTATATAACTAGTTTTTAACGTTATATTGTAGTTATACTTCCTATAAATAGGAAGAATAACATATATTTTTTTTAAATTTTAAATGTAATATATATATATATATTAAAAAAAGAACTTTTCTTTAAGCATTTCTACTATTCCCTAAAAAAACATTTCAACTGTTATTTTTCTCTTCTTAATTTCTTTCTTCTCTTCTTTTGTTTTGTACTTTTCTTTAATTTAATATACTTCTTAACTTCTTTCTTTTTGCTGAAATTTTATTATTAAATACATTAAATTTAAAAAATCTTCTACAATTGACATAAAAAAAAGGTTTGATATTTGATATGCTTATTCTTATAATATTTTATTTTTTCTTTATTAATTATTAGTTTCTTTTTTTATTTATATGTCTTAGTTACTCTTTATAAAAAAAATTAATCAAATTATATATAAGTCTTCTTATTAATGTTTATTAATAATTTAAAGTAAAAAAAAAAACTAATTTTGTAACGTCCTCACTGAGCATCAGCTCCATTAGTATAGATAACTAAAGAATTAATGATAGCAAAGGTTATTCTTCTAGAATCATAATAGAATCTCTTAACAATAATATTACGAGAAATAAATACTAAACTTAATTAGGAATAATTATTTACTCTTTATACAATTTTGAGTTTGACATACTATTACATCAAAATTTTACAATGTCATTCTCTAATACTTCTAGAATTTCCATCTTAACCATCTTTTTATTCGGTGTGATCCACTACACCTGTCATTTCTCAGCTGCTAGCTAAGCAGATACAAACACTTATGCTGAAAATTTTTAAAACAAAAGAGTGTAAGTAATTTTATATGGAAATTACCCAGTGAGTGGATAAAAATATTACTTGCTTTTCTATCATAAGAAAATCTTTTTAATTCACTTTCCAATAGTTTCAGCAATAATAATTAAATGAATTTAAAATACTTTAAGCAGATTCAAATAATCATATTATTTAAAAATAACCACATTCAGACATGATCCTGAGTTACCCCTCGAAATCTCTTTTTATTTTTCATAAAATATTACTGGCATGTATAGTAAATAATTTAACTAAATGCACTATAACTTTTTCTCATATAGCTTATCAACTTATCTTACCCACACAAAAAATCATCATATTAACCATAAAAGTAACTCCTTTCCACACTAATCTTGTAAGTGAAATGAATCGATACTTACCAACCTCTCACCTATATAACCAGGATTTCAACCACAAGGTAATTCTTATATAACTTAGGTAATATACTAAAAGATCAATCAATAAATGAAACAACTAAA
>CATIWO010014445.1:0-15877 GCA_949673435.1 Macaranga tanarius | reverse complement strand
TAAAAGACCTATCAACTAAGAGTTTGGTAACACTTACAAAACTCCAAGTGGGTAGCACGCTTGATAGGCTTTGGTTGATGTTGATCTACAAGCTCCTAGCTCCCTAAATGTGAAGTCTCTAGCTTGAAACACACAAGTTGCCTGAGGATGATCTTCAACGATGGTGTAGCTGTACCCACAAGCCTCTCTTCTTTGACACAAGAGCTTGTTAGAGACACTCCAAGCGTGAATGTATGGAATAAGGATGCAACCTCTAATGGATGATGGACTTGTACTTGTACAACTCTTGTACAACAATGGTTTTAACTTGAAAGCACACAACTCTTGTGTATATTTGAATTCTCTACACTTGAAAAAGAAGAAGGAAGAAGACACTCTCAATTCTTTTCTCTCTTTTGTTAGAATATCAAAATGATCTCAAAACTGTGGAAACGGAGTTGGCTAGGTTATCTATGCAAACTCCACTAACTATCAATATAAAAATAATATGATAATAGTTATGACTTAAGTGTCTCACATTCAAGTCACATGCATTAAGAGTTAGAGTGTTGTCTCTACACTCTTTACTAACTTAAAAAAAATTAATATTATAATAATAATAACAACTTGAGTGTCTCACACTCAAGTTATATGCATTGCTCTAGCTTGAGTGTCTCACACTCAAGCTACATGCATTTGATAGATTGAATATCTCATACTCAATCTATATGTATGGCTTGGGTTTACAAGTGAGTGGGTGGTGTTTGGTTATATGGATGACGTTAGCCTTTGACCTCATTAACCGTTAATGAGTTGGGCTAAGGTTATGGGTACATGGGCTTCGCTACACTTAGAGAAAGCCAACTCCATACCAAACCAGACAACTTATGGGCTTATTTAAACACTTTAAATAAGGCCCCATCCTAAGTCCATTTTAAGTCCATCTTAATCAATATCCATGGTCCATCTTACGGCCCATCTTAATCAATATATATGGCCCATCTCATGGCCCATAAATAAATGCATTTGGAGGCAAATATTAATTTAGTCTTTGAACTTAATATCACATATTAAATCAAGTCCAAACTAATATTTATTTAATTATAATTAAGTCCCAATATTTGAATTTAGATTTCGGGATATACTAGATCCCCGCATATGCGCAAATCTAATTTAATTAATTTAATTAATTAATTAAACTCTTTAATTAATAATCAAATTAATATTAATCTCCCCAAGTCCAACTCATGTGTGTGTGACTTACTAGGTTCAAGTCTAAATGGTAATGGGAAATAATATTAACACTTAATATTATAGAAATACCTTTCCATCCCAAATGTGAAAATCTCAATTAATCACATTTGGTTCCTATAAGCCATGAGTGACCCCTAATATAGATGTCACAACTACCTAATTAGAAATGAATGCTTTATCTAGATCATCAAGAACCACAGAATATAATTACCGTGCACTAAATGTCCCTTTAAGATCCTGATATTAGCTAGAGTCACGGTTTAGTCAAACTCTAATTGCCTCAATTATATAACCTCATTTTAAGTTTAATTCATGATAAAACATGGCTTCTACTAGAAACTCTTTCTAGTACCAAAACTCTTTTCGGGTAAGTCAAGTTTGACCTGGCCATGTACTTATTCATCAAGAATAACTTAGATAGCATATGATCTTATCTTGGTTCACTCCAGGTAATGAATTTCATCTTGTCCAATCACTCATCCCTACATATAACCAACTAGAGCCACCACACACCATATACCCATGAATGGCCAGCACAAGTATGTAAGTGGTAACAAACGCTAACCAACCATATGTGGATGATCGTGTCACCTCAGGTCAAAGGAATATATGCACCATTATGTCCAAGATTTTGATTGTTGACTAAAGTGAATACCCATGAAATCATAAATCTTATGTCATATGTTCGATCCACCCATCACATGAGTATCCACATGTCTATTCTGATATCTCATAGCAAGTAGCATGAGACTCACTACCTTCCACTATCGATATCACATACTGACCAAGGAAAATAAATAGAGGTGATAGTCTAAAGATTAATACTACCTTTATATTAATATAATGACTATGAATATTTATAGCATATATACCAAATGAGTTTGTCACTCATATTATCAACTCTTGATAATAAACTCATTCAATATAATACTAAGAGTAAATATTCAAATAAACTTAATACTTAATTTAAATAAATATTTTATTACCATAAGGATAAATATACAATGTCTATATATAATAATAGTCCTAGGGCACATCTATATTAATATATGGCTAAGAAGAAAAATGACTTGGTAGATATTGATAAGATGACCATGATGAAGGATAAACTTAATACGTTGATGTTGATGTCAGCAAGTCGACTTGGCACCAATTTGTTCATTATCCCTTTTTCCTTATTATAAAAAAATAGAGAGACAACGAGGGGAGTACTAGAAGAGCGCCTAAAGATGACTAGAAAACACTTACAGCCTTAGAACCTAACCAGGAGAAAAGAAAAGTCAGCACTCGGTATCACCCGAGAAATTATTCGGTTAGGGACTATGTAAACTCGATCCCTTACTCAGAACTAAATCATTCTATGGATAAGGCATTAGGGTTCGGATAAGATGTTAGCAGGATCAGACTCGTATAATATGACGCATCTTTATATCGCCCTGATGCTGAGCATTGTCGGCCTTACTATATTACTATGGAGCTAATTTAGAATATGTATCATAATTAGCGAACTATTACATACAAATGCAATCACAATATATACATATAATCATATAATTACAGTTTAATAAAATGCATGAACATGGCATACTATGCTGTACATAGTATAGCATAGCAAAAATATATCAACATGGCATAATAAAAGAATAATATATTATATAGTTCTATACATGACATTATACATGGAAAAGCATGGAAATGGTTCATAAAAGACAATAATAATCATAGTGTCATTAAACATGGGAACACATGTACATAATAGTGGCATGACAAAAATGAAGGCATATTATAGCAAGAATAAAGATATAGCAAAATTAGATTATAGCGTAATATGGCATTATTCAACACTCTATACATACTTGAACATGGCATATATGCAATGAACATAAAAAACATAACATATGGCATAATATATGATAAAGGTTCTAAAGTGAGAACTAAGCAATGATTGTGGCATCATATATATCCTCCATTAAATATGGCATATATTATACATATCATGACAAAATGAGAATAAGAATGATGACATATTATAACATGGTTTTATTCATACTATATATGTCATTATATATGCAAAACATGGTATATATGCATGGGTATGTCATACATGCAATGAACATGCCATGGCAATGATGTAAAGTATGGTAAATTATGGCATGAAGAAAATTAAGGCATAGTATATCATGTCATGGATACAACACTAAACATGGCATAGTATAAAAGATTAAAGCAACATATGACATGTCATACATATAAAACATATATACAAGCATAAAACAATCATAAATAATGGGAAATTGAAGTGTATAATCAATAAAGAACATGAAATACATAAGCATGCATAATAAAAACAACAAAAGTAAATGGCTTGTCCTTTCACCAATACCTCCTTTATTTGCCTTTGATGTAGGAGTTTTTCAACTTGAGTTTCAGCCATGAAAAAATAATTTTATTTGAAAAATAGATTGAAAAAATAATTGAAAAATGAAAGTTTAAGTTAAAATGGAAAAGAATACAAAAAATGTCTTTAAAATAAGTCATGAAAAATTACAAATAAAAATGAAGAATAAGATTTCTTATTTGTAAAATGATTCACACAAGTCAAAAAATCAAGATAAAATTAAAATTTTGGCTGAAAATTTAGTAATTTAAACACATAGGTACCCTTATCTTGCCATTGGAATAATCCTTTCAATCTATTACTTTTAGACATCAAAATTATATTTTGTTATATTGATGGAAGGATCTCACTCAATAAGATATTGACTCTTTATGTTCAAAGTACTAAATCTCCATAATAATAAGGAAAATAATTGAATTTTGGTTAAGAAAAATATGAATTTTTGAAATTATTTATTCCAAGAACCAACCAAAATAGAAAATGATCAATAATCAAGAATTGGTTTATAAAGGATCTCATTAATACCACATAATAGCAATATATAGATCTAGATATAGCAATATAGCATATAATAGTAATAGTATAAGTATGGATATACATATATATAGCTTAAGATTGAGATAGAGTAAGGCATATAGTTAGAATAAGCAATTGAAGCAATAAACAAGTTAGTAAATGCTTATAATGTAAATAACATGAAAAATAAAAGGTTAGATGTTAGTTAGAAACAACAAAAGTAAAAGGGATGTTAGTATAAGTTAGCAAGAGTTAGTGGTTAGTATAAGTTAGTAGTTAGAGTTTTGATAGTGAGCAAGATATATAAAAGATGCAACAATGGAAGAATGCTTGAATGCAATGCATGATACATACAATAATCAATTTCAAGGTGCATGCAAATAGAAATAATGTATAAGGCAATTCGAGGTGCATGCAAGATTGATGCAAAATTTAGGGTGCACGTAAGAATTATTGGGTTTCGTATTATAAACATATAGCAAAAATAAAATATTAAACACACAAAACTCTCACTAGATCCATATAATTTAGTTAAATTAATGGAAGTCGTTCTAGAATCTCACCAAGGCAAAACAAAGGTGAGAGTGAGAATGAGAAGGGATTCACTCTGGTGACACCCTACCTTGAGCTTTTTGTATATTTTGTCGGATAAAGACATCGCTATTTGAGCCATGTCCTCTACCGGTATCCATACGAATAGGATGCCCAAAGTGGTGCTGGTGTACTAATACCTTTCTCACAAATTTTCTCTGTGTTTTTCTTTTCTTAAAAGAATGAATAATGAATGAATAAAATAGAAAACCCTAAAGAAAAAGATGTATACATATACATTATTTAGGGTTTTGCTAACTTCTCACTTACCAAAATAGTTTTGGTATATTTCTATTCACTTTCCTTTAAAATGATTTTATTTATATACCAAAAATGATTTTTAATATATATATATATATGTATACAATTTCCTTTTAAAGGATTCAATTCAAATTCAAATTTAGTTATGGTAATTATTACCATAAATTTAAATAAACCACATGCACACACACACACACACACACACACATACACACACACACACGCATATATATATATATATATATATAGAAAACTACCTTATTGGGCAGATATACCCATTATCCATTGCAAACAAGTTCTAAGTGTGCGACCCTATAGGTTCACACAACGTTGGTAGTGGGCCTGAAGTCTCATTTTTGGACCACAAATCATAAGTGGACTCTAGCAACATATTATGACTACCTAAGTCATGTGAAGGACGGTAATCCAATATAACCTATTTCACAATAAATATTACAGTCCTTTTATCACACGATATCTTCAAGTGAACATAAGGCATGGTTTATGTCATCCTTATATAATTTAATCACATTATCTCTCGATCTTAAGTAGACTATAATTGATAAGTCCTTATTAACTAATTTTAGCACGGCCATGTATTTTTATTCAGTCTAACTTATCGAGGGGCCCATTGATATCTTTCTCATAATTAGTGAGGGACAAATTTCCTTTTGATCACTCATATTCCTCACATGTTTCATTTTATCAATGATATTGGTCGATCTGGCTCTGATTTACCTAATTATTATATTATATTTAATTAAATGTATGATTTCAGGTATTATTAATTTTAATGTTTTTGTTGACTGTTTTCTTAAATCAGTTGTTAAATTAATGCAAATTTATGGTTGTTAAATTTTTTCTATAATAATATTAATATTATTTAAGTAAATAATTTATTTAATTAAAATTTTTTTATTACTTAAGTAAAAAATTAATATTATTTTTAGTGACAATATTAATATTATTTAAGTAAAACTAATAATAATTACATCAAATTTATATGCATTTGGTAATAATATGATAAATATAATATAAATTTTGATTAAATTGAACAAAGTTATTTAGACTATATTGAAACAAATGATAAAAAATGAATGTTATTAAAATGTAAAAAAAAAAGTACAAATGTAGAAACATCAAAATCGGCTGCATATATGTAGCAAAATAGGAATTTCCTGTATATTGTAAGAAAAAATGAGGAAGGATTGGAGCAAAACCCAGAAGCAAAATATCAAAATGCTGCTGGGTTGGAGATGCTCTTAAAGAGGGAAAGTGACACTGTTGGTTATGCATAAACATAATAGGCAATCAAGGATTGAAGCCAAAAATATCATTACTTTAATGAGGACAGATAATGTGTCACGTCCGTACCCGAATAATGAAGTTATTTTAGGTTTGGACTAAATTATAAGGAAAATAAGTTTAGAGAAAAGAATTAATTGAAAGAAATTAAGTTGGGGGACTAAACAGCAATTTTTCATTAACTGCCATTGCTGTTGATAAAGGAGAAGTTATAGAGGAAAAAGAAAAAAAAAAGAAAAAAACAAAGGAAATGCGGTCTGGAGGAAGAGATATGTATGTTGATACATGCTATATATGTATGTGATATATATATATATAGATGGATGGCATGCAATGTATGCATGAGATATATATGTTGTGAATGTTGGCATGCAATGTATATATGAGATATATATATTGTAAAATGGCTAATGTACAAAGTGAGACCTTAATAATGATCGAAAAATCTTCCAACAAAATTTAGGTCTTGGCTCTCCATTGGAGCAATAACTTGCATGGTTTTGGACTTATGTGCATCGGCTATGGATATATAGGGGTGTGCATAAGGGCCAAGAGATTCATGTAGTGTTATTATTAAGCATGAGATGTTATGGGTGTATGGATATACTATGGGCCAATAACGACAATTAGGAGCATAATTGGTATTTAATATAAAAGACTTTAGGGTTGGCATTTGGAGGCTTGGGATTGGTTGAAGGCTTATATGTATATGTGTGTGTGTTGGTGTTGTTGTGTAGAGATTTTTAAAGAAGAAGAAGAGTTTTTTTTCTTCAGAGATTTTTAAGAGTATTAATCTTAGTTAAGCTAGCAATTAGGAGGCATTAGAAGGTCTTATATTCATTAGAGCATAATTAGTAAGATTTTCTTATGTTTATGATTGATTTAAGTTGAGTTTTGATGTTGGTTAAATTCAGGTCTTGTATACCCTATTTTTCAATCTCATTATTTTTGCCATAGCTTGAGCTATAGAGCTCTGATTTAAGCATAGTTGGATTCACTGGAAACTTCGGAGAGTCCTCTATAACTTTCGTGTTTTAAGCTTGAGCTAAAATTTTTGTTAAGCTTGTCTATTATGGCCGGATATTTTACTGCTCTTATTGAGTGCCCTGTTTTGCCCAAATGGAATCTAAAATTTATAATAAATTCCATGCTTGTCTGAATTAAGTAATTCCAATTAGAATTAGAAGTAGACTCATACCCTAGCTTCAGTAGAAATTTAGGGTTTATTGGACTTGTGTGTACATCTTGAGGTTATATTGAATTTTGAGCATTCAGTTGCACTTTATGAGGTTAGGGTGAATTGTAATGTTTGCTTGTTGAATTTGATGTATAATGATGTGTAGGAGTTGGAAGAGATAAAGGAGACCCTACTCAATAGAGGGAGCTTTTCTTTGAGAAGAAGTTGAAGCTTTTTGGTAAGTAATGGTTAATATAATGCATATATATAGTGATGCTCAGGTAACTATAATTGTTTGATTCTATTGGGTTGGTGTATGCCATTCGTGGTGGCAAGAATGATAATTGTATAGTATGTATTGTTGGTGAGAGTATGGAATGCATGATTTAAAGTGTGTTATGATGAATTGTGAATTATGCAAGCCACTTAATGTAGTATGGTTATACATGTATTATTTTGAGAATAATGAATACATATGCATATTATGAGGAATGTGAGGTTTACGTATGATAATGGATACTGAGCTGAGCAGAGAGCCTCCACTGATTATGAAATTGAGACTAAGCTGGGTAGAGAGTCTCAGAAGTAGCCATTTATGTGAGAAATATAAACGTATGAGATCTGAGACTGAGCTGGGAAGAGAATCTCAGGAATGGCCACTAATGTTAAAAATGTGAAAAATATGAATTATATGAGGAATAAAGCAAACGTGTGCTTCGTGTGTGATACATGTGACGATGACTCTGGCTAACTAACATGCATAAGCATATATTGTTGCATTATGTTTATTTATATGTATGCTGAATGTGGATTGAATGTGAGGATTATGTTTGTGGATTGCTTAGAATGGTGTGACTTGGTGTATTTGTGGCATCAACAATTGATGTTTGGTGTTTGGATATCTTTTTGGGATATTTTGGATGTTGCATAGGTTCTTGGACATGGCCATGTGGTTTTAAAATACAGTCATGTGAAATTACTGCATAGAGGGGACAAATGTGAAGGGTGCAAAGAAAGAATGATTTAACTACTCGGCACTATCGCGCTGAGTCAAGTTGGAGTCCGCACGCTGTGCCTCTATCAAGACTCAGCACGTAGGCACGAGTCGGCACAAGGTTGAATGACTTAGCTCGGGTAGATTGGAATGACTCGGCACCAAGGGATGAGTCAGCACCAAAGCTGGCTGTTATAACTCAGCACCAAAGCTGGCTGTTATAACTCAGCACCAAAGCTGGCTTTCACGACTCGGCACTAAGGGATGAGTCGGCACGCCTCCTAGCTTGTCTCTTTTGACTTTGTAAACACCTAACTTCATTCCATTGTACTTCAGTACAACTTTAAACATGAGATTATCCTAAATGACTATGCTATTTTGCATACTATCACCGTGCATAACCTTTTATGCTATTTTCTTATAGTTGTATGTGTAGTAATTTATATATATATATATATATATATATATATATTCCTTAATTAGTTCTTGAGGAGTATTATATGTATGATTATGTTAATAATTACTTATTGAGTCGCAAGCTCATTCCTTTGCAATTGTGTTTTTCAGGCTCAGGTAGATAGATTAGCCTGAGGTGTGTATTTAATAGAGCTTGAGGTGTGCATCTTATTAGAAAGCTTAAGTGGGTCAATGGAAAGCTTGGTGTCAACATCTTCATCCTCATGAGCACTTACCATTTTGGCATTTTGGATTTTGTAATAAGATTATGTTGTTTTCAGATACATATGTAAAGTTTATGTATATTGTACAAACTTAATTATTTATATATAACTTCTCTTATAAGCAAATATTTCTTATTCATAAGTTGTTTTTATAGTGGGGGATATGTGTATGTGGTACCTTGAGGGTACTACAAAAACTCCATATAACCACCCCTTGGATGTGGTTTTCACATTAAAATCATTCTCTATATAAACTTTATTTTTTTCTCTAAAGTTTCATTGCATACTTGCTTTTATTTTCCATTTACCAAATCTTTATTTTTTCATTCACTCCATACATAATTGTACATTCTTTTCCTCATTCTTTTGCATCAAACACATGATGTTCTTTAAGCTAAAAAATGCTCAATTGAGCATTTAGGCTTGAAGATGCTCATTTAAGCTAATTGTACAAAAGAATGGAAAGCCTTATTAGTTTTTGAGAGTTTTTGGATATTAAACTAAATGATAATAGTTGTCATTTATAGGACAAGTTTTAACATCCTAAGTAACTGTCTTACTTATATAGGGCTTGTAATAACAACATAGTGGGAGGTGAATTTACCATTTTATGCTTACTAGTAAAATGGCCTTATTGTTACTTAGTTAGGGGTGTTTTGGGGTTATCATAAGTGTTTTGCTTATATAAATGAAATTGATTGTCTTGTTCTATGACTTTTTTCATTTGGTCTTACTTCCTCTTCTGTATTATTCAGTTTCCATTTGCTTTACTAAATAGTTATTTATAGCTTTATAACTGCTTAAAGTTGCTAGCCTTAATAATATTACATGTTATGTGCTTTCTTTTTATTACTTTCTCTCATGCGATCTATATTTTCTTAATTTTCCTTTTATTATGGCTTAGAGATAATGTTAATACTTCTAGATTTGTTTTCAAGGTTAATAAGGAGATAAATCATTTTCAAAGGACTATATATGATATACCCTCCAAATAGAAAATATTTATGGTTAAGGATAAATTTAGGGCTCATCGTGAACTTAGAATGAATAATGATAAGATTGTTGTATATGTAGCATAACTAGAGGGTGAATTAAGATTTCCCCTTGATCCATTTATTAAAGACTTCCTTTGAGAATTTGATATTGCTCATTACTAGTTGCATCATAATGAGTATCAACTATTGATATCATTTTGCGAGGTTATTCGCTCACAAGGTCATAAATTAATGGTTCTCAGGTGTTGATCTTGTATGGCTTGTTCAAGAAAAAAGACAAGTTAATGTACTCATTAATTATAGTGGCCATTTTTAACCTCTTTAGGAAACTTATATGCATAAGATAAGCTTAGAGGAGCGAGCCAATTATTTATTTTTTTAATATAGTTAAGATTTTCTAGACATTTTTAGGACTTGGACCTCTAGAGCTCAAATCTTGAATTGGCCTAAGGATTTGCACGAGGTTGAGCTTTTTTTGTTAGGTGAGCTCATTGTTTAATGTAAAGCCACTGAGCTTAAGTGTAAGTTACTATGTCTATAGGTATGTTTTTAGGAGGTGATAGTTTGAAGAGGCAAGTTTCCATGATGTTATTAAAGAAGAGCTTAGAGAGCACTTAAAATTTGATGAAGGCATTTTTTTTTGACTTATATATATATTTTTAATTTTTTTAGATAATTTATTATTAGTATTATTTTCTCATATATAGAAGCCTTATGATGAAAAACTTGAAAGAAATTGCCTCGAGGTGAATTAAAGTAAGGAAGTAACTCTCAAACCACTTCTAATACTATTAAAACTCTAAATCATTAATTGATATTCTTTTTAAAAACCAAATAACCACTTTCAAAACCAAATTAAAATTAATTCATCACTTCAATAAACCCTAAGTGTGTAAAATAGAATATTATAACTCTATTTTAAAGCAAAACCTGCTCTAAGTGTTGATTTTTAGGTAAATAAGACAAGTCCTATAAATAGACTCTAGTAGCTTAGGGTTAGCTTATTTTAGTTGGACTTAGGTCTCGAGAACCTATATTTGACCTTATAAAATCCTAAAACAAAAATCAAATTTTGGTCAATTGGACTTTTTGGGTGTCAAACCGAGAAACTTGTGCTGAATCAAGGACCAAATATGTTAAATAAGGTATTAGGACATTTATAAGTGTCGTGCGATAAAAAAATCAAAATTTGACCATCCTAGGTCAAATATGTGGTCAACGTAGGCCCTATATATGTTCATATCATCAGAAGGTAATAATCCTTAGGAGTAGTAACTAAGAAAAAAATATTTTTTTTAAGATATTCCTTTTGTATCTTGTATATGTGTCACTTTGAGAATCAAAAAAGCTTATAATTTTGTCTTTTTATGTAAACAGTTGCTCTAAAAGTGGTCTTGCTTTAGTAACTAATTTACTTGCCTTACCACTTTTCCTTGTCTATAAATAGAAGCTCTTAGTAACCAAAAAAAGGGGGAAAAACTATACTTGCCTTACGACTTTTCCTTGTCTATAAATAGAAGCTCTTAATAACCAAAAAAATGGGAAAAAAACCAATAAATAAAATGAGAAAGGGCTAGAGCAAAATTAGATCAAATCAAAGAGAAAAAAGAAGAAAGAAAAGGAAAAGAAAAAGAGAAAACTAAAAGGAAATTCTTGATAGTTTCTCTCTTGATCTCATTTTTCCTATTCATTTGAGTCTTTTACTATCTTAAATTAAGTCTCTAATCTTCATTTTACATATCAAATCCATCAAACACTAACCTTTCCTCACTTTTAAACACCAAACAATGAAAACACCTTCAACAAGCCTCTTTTGCTTACAACCTTTCTTTAATTTATCATTTTAGTAAGTTTCAATCTAATTTTGAACTGAATATAAAGCTAAACACTTTCTAAAATACCTTATATTTATTCTACAATCTTTATTTTGGGTTTTAGGGGCTTAATCATTCAAGTTTTGATCCAAAAATAAGTAGTGATATGCCTTTAAAAAAGAGCAGTTGGCCAACTATTTCTGACAAAATCAACTATTTTGGTGGCTAAACCGGCTATTCTTCCTTGAAGAAACCACAAAACTTGGCTACTGGTTGTGCTAAACCAACTATCCTAAACTTTGGCCGACTATTTTTCCATTTTTTCTCCAAATTGAGTTTATTATTAAATACACTTCATAAAAGTGTTTATGCTTTGCATCAATGATAAAAAAACCCTAGGATGATTGGAGATTCTTTTATTTTTTAGTTTTTTTTTTTCATTTAAACTTTCATTTCCTTGTTTTTAAATCATGTTTACTTATTTTATAAGGTTTATTTCACTTATATAAGTTAAGAATCAATCTCTAACACACAAGCTATTAGGTGATTACTCATAACTTATTAACATTCAGTTACATCTTGTGTTTCATTTATGCATTCACTATATCATTACATTATTATTTGTGCTTGTGTGTGTTTATTATCGTCATTTACATCTTCATGTGCATTTTTGTGCATTTAGCATAATCACATGCTTGCTTTTGCATCTTCATTTGTATATGTGTGGATCTTGCTTTTCATATTGCATTTGCACTTGCATTTGTGTGCTACAAACATCATCATTACTTGTATTTATGTGTACTCCACATTATATCTTGCATGAATCCCATCTCTTACATGTGTGTGCTCCCTACATCATATTTTGTATTATGTATTGCTTGTTTATCAATGACTAATCTCGCAATCTCTCATTACTAACTACTAACTCTTATTAACTCCATTAGTAACTCTTTTACTAACATATAACATTTACATTTTATTTTCTTTACATTTTAAGCACTTTTATTTGTACAATTCACATTCTTTGCACTTTAATTTTAAGTCATTTACATTTCAATCACTTTAATTTTGGGTAAAGTGGCAATTTGCCCCTTGAACTATCATTCAAGGTGCAATTAACCCCAAAACTAACTTTTTTGGCTATTGCACCCAAAAAGATCTCAATTTTGGTAATTTACACCAAATTTTCATCAAAATAAGAGAGTGTAATACACTCTCTTAAAAATATAAAAAAATCATCTAAAAATTATCTAAAAATATTTCACGGTAATAATAATAATAATAGGGATAAGTACAAAAAAGTACTATGTGGTTTAGCGCTTTTTCACTTTTACCCTTGTAGTTTTTTTCGTGACACTTCAGTACCTTGTGCTATCTTCCGTTAGCAAATTTAGGCCAAATTTACTAACACCGTTAACTCTGATGATGTGGATGCTGACATACTAACGTGGATGCCGACGTGGACGCTAACGTGCTGATGTGGATGCCGATGTAGACACTACGTGCTGATATAAATGCTAACGTCAGCTTCCACATCATCATAATTAATGATGTTAGTGAGTTTGGCTCAGATTTACTAACGACAGATATCACAGGGTATTGAAGTATCACGAAAAAAATACAAGGCCAAAATTGAAAAAGTACTAAATCACATGGTACGTTTTTGTATTTATCCCATAATAATAATAATAATAATAAAATTTTCTCCATATATTAGAAACCTTTCCTCTACCCAACGCTCCACTCCATATGCGTCCTCACCCCATCTCTGCTCTTTACCTTCCCACATCACCAAGATTTACCATTGTCGTTTGCTTCATCCTTACAAATCCATCTCCCAAACAACTTCCTTCATCGGATCCCTCTTACTTTTATATTTAATTTCATTAAATTCATCTTTGTGATGTTAATTCCTGCTACTTTTTCTATTCTTTAACCTAACTCCTCTATAAACAATTCAAATCAGATGCCTTTAGGGTTTGTCAGGGCTTCCAACTTTTTTATCACCGCTTGATGAGCTGTAATAATGAAAATTATTAGTTCCTCTTTACTTTTCGTTTTAAAAACTTCATCTTCTAGTCATCTTACACAACGATCCCTAATGTCAAATTCATATAACCCCATAATATAATTGTAGTAATATGATAATACAATTTAAGAGATCATCAGATGTAACAAAAAGGAAGAAAATTTTTTTATGGTTCTAATATTAATTTTCATAAGGAAACACAGAGAAAGAGAGAACACTCTAGGTTTGAAGTTCAATTACAATAGTTAGGGATTTTTCATTATTTGTTTGTTAATGTTGTTAATGATGGTGTTATGGGTTAATTGGTGGCGGTGGTGTTAATGGTAGTAGTGTTGTTTATGACAATGGTGGTGTGGGATGATGGTGATAAAATTTAGTTGCAGCGGTAGTTTGGTATTATAGTAGATTCAAGTAGCAATGGTAGTTTTAGGTGATACCATATTTACAGCAGTGGTGATTTTGGGCAATAGTGATTTTTGTAGTTTTGGTAGTGAGTGGTAGTTATGGGCAGTAGTGGTCTTGGGTGGGCGTCATTGATGGGTAGTGGCGATGGTGGTGGTTGTAAGTAGTGGTGGACTTGGGTGGGCGATGGCGATGGGTATAAGATTATTTCATCGTTGGTTTTGTATTAAATAGTTGTGATATATATAAATTTTTAATTAAATTGATAAACCTAATTGTGATAGGAAATGGGAGAGAAAAAAGAAAAAAATATAATTATAATTAGTATTTAATATGATTCACTTGTTATAAATGGGATGTGAGATTCACTCTCCTAAATTTGGTGTGAATTGCCAAAATTAAGATCTTTTTAGGTGCAATAGCCAAAAAAAAAATAATTTTGGGGTTAATTGCACCTTAAATGATAGTTCAAAGGGTGAATTGCCACTTTAGCCCTTTAATTTCTTGTTTCTTTTATATATATATATATATATATATATATATATATAAATATCATCATCATCATCAAGCTCTCAATCTTAACCTATATAATATATCACACAGACACACATATATATTCATCAATCTTAAGCTCTCATACTCAATTTCTTTATATCTCATGCTTTTATCAACTAACTTTTTATTTTTTATGTCTTATATTTTATTTGTTCATATTCGAATGCAATATATCCAATTGCTTCTGAAGTCATTAACAACTTTACTTTATTGCTCTTGATTATTACTAACCATTGATTTTATGTACTTTATATTCATGTTAGTGATTTTGGATTTGATGAGCAATATATATATTGCTCATCAAATCCAAAATCACTCTTAATCATTAATCTCAACATCATTATTTCATTACTCTATTGTTTATGCATATACTAACCCATTTTCATCTTATGTTATTGTAATGTATATATTTATACTCATCAATCTCAAAATCACTCTTGTTTCATACTAACTCTTTCATTTCTTATATATTAAATTGTTGTTTACTAATATTTTTGTATCTTATATATATTATATATCTCTTCATCTTCATTCTTCTCATGAACCATATAATTACTTATTATATTTATATTTATCATCATCATTACTCTTATAAATTCATTATAAGTGGGATTAGTTTCTTGAATATTAAAATGGTGCATCGAAAGTCCCATCCCTATAGTAAAGTAAGTGACCAAATCAATAAAAGGATGTAGATAGTAGTTTAGTAATTTTATTATTGCTTATGTATCATACTGTTAGTGTAGATGTGCCCTATGGCCATTCATGTATATAGACATTGTATATTTATCCCCATGGCAATGATATATTCATTTGGATCAAAGTGTTTGTTTATTTGAATATTTACCCTTAGTACAATGTTAGATAAGTTTATCATCAAGAGTTGATAATATGAGTGACAAACTTATTTAGTACTTGTACTATAAA
>CATIWO010014436.1:0-19702 GCA_949673435.1 Macaranga tanarius | reverse complement strand
TACATAGCCACAGCAAAAAAATGCGCAACCAAGCTCAATGGGCGAGGGTTTAGACCCGAGAGTAAAGCAATAGGTCCCTTTGAAAACACACCTCCAAGGCTCAAATAGTCGAAACATGCTTGGCGCATCTCGTTTCGTGCTGGATCATGTGATGCACTAAACACCTTGTACAATGCCCCTGCCAATGTATTGATGGTAGATGCCACAGGCTGCAGAGCAAAGAAATGTGTGTATTGTTAGCATCTCTTACTATCTTTCAAAGAAATGAATTAAGAATTCAACTAAAATATATATAGTACTGGAAAGAACAATTAGTTGGCCTACCTTTCGAAGCGAGTAGAAAGATTTAAGATATTCACAGAGGGACGATGCATCGCTTAAATCATGTAAAGGTCTAAGAAGGTTCCTCAATACAACTATATCAGAAAGTGCCACAGTCATTCCTCCACCAGTTAAAGGGTGCCTCATGTTAAATGCGTCGCCCAGAAGAAGAGCGCCTGGAGTGGGAAGAGGAGCAGCAGGCATGCTTCTATTAGGCATTGTTCTTATCTTTCCCTTGTTGATGGCAGAAATGAAAGCCTCTGATAGCTCAGGTGGAATCTGAAACAAGCAGACACCTGATTAGTCCAGAGAATCAAAGAAAGTCACCTGCATACATACATTAGTACGCCAACAAGACTTTGAATACCTGGGGAGCCACCACAGACATCAAATAGTCGGCCATTTCGCCGTTTGAAATTGAAGGTAGTTTTTTGCCTCCTGGTATGTCAACCAAACAACGAATTTCGAAGCTGCTAATACGATAGAACAGGATCGGAGAAGGGTCTGCCAGAATCACATGTCCATGATTTGGATGTGGCAGCTCACAATTCTCCAAGATCAGAGCAACAAAACAAGAAGGGATGTCAACCTGCATAAAGTACAATGTTCCCAATGTTTATAATGTTCTAACTGATGAAACACAAAGTAAAATTATGCTCATTCGCATATGAAGCAATGACATCCGTTTCAATTTGACAGACAGGTTGAAAACAGAAACCTTTACCTTAGAGTCACACAGAGAGCGTCGCAAATTCGAAAAGCAGCCATCGCATACTATTGTGAGAGGAGCACAAGCAGTGAGCTCTTCACCATTTTTAGTTTTGTATTGGGCACCCTTGACAGTCCCCTTCACTTCTATGAGAGATGTTACTGTTCCTTCTTCCAATCTTACACTGTAAACAACAAAAAATATGAGGACTTCTATTCTGCAACTTTTTTTCAGATGGAATGTGAAAGGACAGGAGGATTACTTGGGTAGAGTAGCAGCTTTTTCGCGCATTCTCTGAACGAAACGTCCATTGTGAAAGCTTCTTCCAGACACGTCTGAATCAAAGCTTTCCAAGGGATAAGATAGCTTAGTGCTTTTACCATCCTTGTACAATGCATATCCAAATACCTGTTGAGAATCAATTTCTTCTACACAATCTGCAACCATCCATATATAAACATGCAGAGAATCAGAAAATTTATGTTCGAGGATGAAAATTTCAGAAAGTACTGCATTTCCATCTTTGTTATTTACCTTCAAGGCCCAAATCCATTAGCTTCAGGTAGCCCCCAGGTTGCAGGAGTTCTCCAACAATTCTGTCTTGCAAACTCAAGTCTCTTTCAATCACATGAACTCTTCTTCCGTCCTGTCATTTTACAAGGAAGAAGAGGTTACAGATGAACTTTTTTTTCCCTGATAGAGCAAGTAGCTAATACATGATTAATATCTAAAGAACACAAGTGGAAGGGGCTCACCTTGCCAAGAGCATAAGCAAGAGCAGAACCAGCAACACCTGCTCCAACAATAATCATATCTGTGTTCATGCCTTTCTCAGATTGGAAAATTCCGTCGTTAGAGTTCTGAAATATTTTTTCTGTGTTAGTGTCTCTTAAAGCTCTCATTTTGCTCTTTCCTGCTGATCTATACAACAATACAAGAAATAACGCAGAAGCTATGATTCCTCCCATAAGATACTGATACTCCATTTCTGAAACTTTAAGGAAAGATTGGCAATTTATCTCTAACTGGGTGCTTCAGTTTTTGAACTTGTGAGTTGTGTTGTGTATGAAGCTGAGTTGGGATTACATTATATAGTGCAAGTTGGTCAAATAATTTCATGGGAATAGGTCTAAATGACATGGCTAAGTTGATCAAACAATGAAGCATAATTTGTTATGAAAGATATGGACAGATGAATATTAAAATTTTCAAAATAAAGGACAAGGATGCTTTCTGAGCCTCTGAGGGAAGGTCTATTGACTTGAAATAGTAAACAGGAAAAAAAGAGCCAATTGTGAAGAATATTTGTGTGTCTGTTCCTTCTTATCACTTTGTCATTATTTCCTTTTATCGGTTTCAAATTATCAATTATATAATATGAATTTTCATTTTATCTAATTTAAATATCTATTAGTTCAAGTAGTAAGAAACTTGAATCCTTTAAGTAAAGTTTCGAATTCAATCCACCAGACTCGAACTCTGGAATATTTAAACCTGACCTGACTATAGTAGGATTGCAAAGTCTTAGCTCAAGTTTTTAATATTAGCTTAACATAAAAAAATTTCCCCTTCAACAACATCATAGGTTAACAGAACTTCAGGAGTAAATATCATATCTAATGAAAAAGCTACATCTATAGCTGTCTACCAAATAAGCTAGCCGCAAAGTAGCAATTTTGATGAATATAGTGGAGGATTTTGTTTTGGAATTCAAGCTTTTTCATGTCAACCTTTTAGCAGGTTGGTGGGTCAGTTAGCTGCTCACTCACATAATATGGCTCAAGTTTAGATTTTTCACGCATAAACATCAATGACATTTCTGAAAAATTGAAGTCGTTGCAGCTCATTCTCGAGTATCTTTTATTTGAAGTATTGACCACAACATACTGCCGAATTTCAACATTAGGAAATAAATAAAAGAAGAGAAGCAACATCAAAGGGCATAAATAATAAGATTTTTTTCCATGATACAAAGTTGGAGGATCAACAACCCATCATGCCTAGCGCCTTCCAGATGCCACTGACTCAGAGGAGAAGAGGTGTTTCACTCGCGAAAGAACTGAATCCTGTGAAGGATCATATGGATGGTCTTTTGATGGAATTTCCAGAATTGCAGGTACTGGCTTGCTATAGCTATCTACCAAGAACCTTATCATATTTGCAACCTGGTAATCAGAAGACAGACAATCACAAATTAACTCATAACAGCAAGTTAAGCAGCGGAGATTATAACATTGGCACCATGTAGTTTGTAGGATCCCCAATGATCATAACAGAGAAGAGACGCAGGTTTAAGTACCTATGATCTTTTAATTGACCAAAACTATTATGCACGGAACATGTCATCCAAAATTCTAATGAGAGATCAGCAATCTACTAACACCCAAGAACTTGTTATCAAATATTACTAACAAGATCTAACTTGGAGTTATAAGTTTCAAAGAAATAAAGGTGAGGCAGAATATTTAAGGACATGTCCAGACTACAGAACAAGGGCTTCCTAAAGACTACGGAGTATTGTAGCAATCAATTCACAAGTCACAATCTTAAACCTTGTTGATTAAGTGAAGCATAAAGTTAGGATCTCTAATAACTAACAGAGACAAAGATGCAGAGGGACAAGATCTTTGCATGATCAACTTCACCTTGCACAACAGTTAACCTACGATGTCACATGAAAGTTCAATATCAAAATTTGGCGAAAGGGACAGCAGTGTACCAGACAGTAAATCTAATGCTAAATCACCAAAGAAAGTCTCAAACTATAAAACATTTCTTACTCAGTAGAAAATAGTCACAAAGCAGCAAACAAGGTGAAGTTTTGACATTAAGCTAGGAGCAAAGAGAATGTCACTAACCATGCCTAAGAGCTATATGTGTCCATAAGTTACATGCAAAGAAATAATTGCTCAAATTTCAAACTATGCATGCCATATAGAACTATAAAAGCATTTTAATCAATTCACTGTTTTTTCCAACACGTCACGAATCTATGATATGCATCATAACTAGAAAACAAGCACTTCCAAGGCCTATTGTAACTATTAATTTTATTTATCATAACAAAAACATGAGTATCAACTCAAACTTTCTAACAGTGCAAAAGTTATGGTATTCATTTCTAAAAACAGCAAAGATTATGAACAGTGGCTGATTTTAAATAACTCTAAAAGTAACTTACATATTGACTAATCAACACTATGGCAACATCCTCCCTGCTTGTGAAATCCTTAAATGCATCTTCAATTTGTTTGACGGTTGTTTCTACAAAAAAACAAAGATTTCGTGGGCATAATACAATAGGATTGGCAGATCAAGTTGGAAGGAGATACAACCTAAAAAGAATTTATCTTTAAGTATGACCATTGTTCACATAATATTGCTTTAGAAGAAAGCTTTGAGATTTTAAGTACATACTTGAGTCTACAAGGAGGTAATTTGTCTTCCGTCGCAAGTCCACATTGCCAACTCCAGCAAGCAAAAAGCCAACTACACTGTCCTGTATCAAATGAAAAAACAGACTTTTCCCATAAATTCACCACTCCAAACATGATCGAAAATACTGTCGCATCAAGCACCTTTTCAGTATAATATCAAATTCGATTTAAAAAAGAACATCATCAAGAATTATTATAATTTATTGCATAGAGGATCATTGATTTTTCAGGCTCTAATGACATGAGAATAATTGATGATAATGACCAATGTGTCCTATATCAAATGAAAAATTAAAATTAGGCTTTATGCACAAACTCACCACTCCAAGTAGGATAAAATTTACTATCTCATGAAGCTCCATTTCAGCACAATAGCACATATAATTTACCAAAAGAACGCCATTAAGAACTAATAACAAGTCGCTAGTCGTTACACAACGAAACATACTATTCTCTCAAGCTCAAGTGACATGTATAAAAACTTATGCAACATCAACCATCGATGCCATAAACCTCAAATTGTATTCTATCAAAAAAACCAATGTATTCTCACCTCGTCTGCGATCATGGCAATAAGTGCAGAGTTGTTAGTCCGGATTTGAGTTCTGTTAGCCATTTATAATGAATGATACAACTGCAACCAAAAGAAACAAATAAAAATCAATCAACTTCTCACATAGTCACATCAACATGCTCCTATTAGTCAAACTCCAAACACTAGAAAGAAACAACAAGCTAGCCTTCCCTTGATTATCAAATTCAAAAATTTAAACAATAATCTCCATAACCTACACTTCCCTGAATTCCACCAAACAACCTTCTTTCTTGTTGTATCAACAATACAAAATCATTGATGCATCAATGAACTAAACTACAGCACGCGTAATATGTACCCTGTTATGTACTGAATTATTCACAATGAAGTGGGAGAATAATCTTAAACAATAATCTACTCCCAACTCTAAGTCAAGCATCTCTAAATTTGAAGTTTCAAACTCTAGTTAAGCATACACAACGTAAACAAAATGTTAAAAAATGTAATATCAAGATTCATAAATAAATAAAAACGAAAACCCAACTCAATTTTTTTTTTTTTGGGTTCAATCATTACACAAAAAAAAAAAAAAAGCATTAATCTTTAACCATAGGCAATATGAACAAAATGCAGGAATCAAAAAAATCAAGAAACATTAGACTACAAACAAAAGAAAAAAAATAAACCCATTTCTCAAATTCAAATCTTGATCTTGATAAACAAAAGAAACAATCATTAACACAATAAAATCAAACCAAAGATTGAATAAAACAGAAACCCAAGAAAAAGAAAATAAAAGAAACAGTTTGAGAAAATAAAAAAATTAAGAAAATTATAAGAAGAATTTGAATTAATATACCTTTTGTATCGTCAAGAGCGAGGCTAAATCTGATTTTAGAGATCCCCAGAAGTGATGATATCTTAAACACTGTGAGAGAAAGATCAAGAATCTGTCGATGAAGAGAAGGAAGTTTCACTGATTGATGTTGATTTGGGTAATATTGTAAATTTATTGATCTACGATGGCAGTTTCAGTATGTACAAGTAAAAAAAAGTTTCTATCGCCACAACCAAACTAGCTATGGCCACATCTTAACCGGTAACGTGTTATTTTACAAAAATGTCAATATCAAATATATATATATATATATATCTAATAGCATTAAATTAATTATTAAAAAGAATTTATTATTTTTGATATTTAAAGTTTTATTTTAATTTTTTAATTTTAAATTATAATATAATAAAAATTTCAATTTTAATCTTATGGCAAATTAAACTCAATTTTTTTTCATTTAATCAAATGATGTGGCACTAACATATTTTGTTGCATTAAGCATTAAGAATTTCGTAAGGTTTTTTCATCTATTTAGAATGTTTTTTAAAAAATTTTCTTGATATTTCTGATTAATTTGATATACTAATTGTAAATTTACACATTTAATTATAATTAATTATTATTTTTCTATTTGACTCTAGTGCTATATTATTAAATTAATATCATAAATTAAAATTAAAATTAAAATTGAAAAATTAAGATCTAAATTAGATTGGATAACAAATTCAAAGTACAACATTTTGTTTCAATTAAACGGACAAAGACAACCATTCTTCTTAGTCCCGATCCCAATAAAGAAAGGGGATAATTTCTAAAAACGTTTTCATGTAGGGGTGAGCAAAAAAACTAAAAATTGATTAATCGAATCGAATTGAATTGATTAGTTTGGTTTGATTATATATAGGTTTGGTTTAATTTTAGTTTTTGACAATATATAATTGATTGGTTTGGTTTTGATTTTGATTTTTAATTTAAAAAATTAAAAAATAATCGAACCGATCGACTTAAATATATATTTATTATAAAAATATTAAATAAAATATATTAATTAGAAAAAATTATATATAAATATTAAAATTATAAATAAAAAATATTTTTTTAGTTATATAACTAAAGAATAAGCTTAAAAAAATTATAAAATAAAAAATAAAATCAGTTAACCGAAAAACTAAACCAACCGAATTGGTTCTGCTAATTTCAATTTTTTTCTGGTTCAGTTCGGTTCGGTCACAATTTTTCCTTTGTTAGTTTTGGTGGTTCTTTGACCGAACCGACGATGCTCAGTTACTAGTGGGGTAGTACCAGTTCAAAATACATAAATATCTATGGTTCTTAATTTGGCTTATTTTATCCCATCAAAAAAAGCAAATGGCTTGTTTTATATTCATTTTTTTAACCCTTTGGTGAACTTGTAATTTTTGTGATAAAAATTTTCATGCAACAAAATAAAGTTAGTCAAACATTATCATTCCATGTTAGTAAATGGATTAATTATTTTTATATGTGGAAATTACATATAATTTCTACTTCTCGATCACTTATACAATCATTAATTCATAGTTTTTTTTTTATATAGTCTTTTATATTAAAACTTTGTAAGGGAGATTAAGAAAAAAAATGAAAAATTAAACTATTAATCTTAATTAATATTTTAATCATATGACTAAATAGTAACTCATTTATTTTAGGCGGATTAGACATTATTAATTCATAATTGGATTGTAAACTTATAGTCAAGTCAAGGTGCATGGTCTTTGTATCTTCATGGTCAATCTATTTCCGTGATTTGTGATCACAAGTTCACAACAACGTAAGATATAGGTCATTCAAATGCGTCTTTTTTTTTTTTAACTTAAAACAAATAAAAAAATCCAAATTTTATTAATGTATAATAAATAAAAAATTACGAAAATAATGAAATTTTTTAAGTAATTAAATTATTGAGTTTGGGTCATGTAAAATTTTTTTTTCCAAAACTTACTCAACTCGATCCGGATTAATCTGAATTTTTTATAATTTATTAAATATCATAAATAATTATTAAAAAAAAACTATGAATATTGATTTACTAATATGAACTTTTTTTTTTCGAATATTCTAATTGAATTGATTTTTCTTTTTGCTTCAATTATTTGGTTACTAAAATTGCAATCAATTTTACAACTTAATATTCATATTAATTTGTTGATAGTAATATTCATATTAATTTTACTTTACACCCAAACTGTAAGAAAATAGAAGAATTGAATGTGGAAACAAAAGACACACCATAATTGCACCCTTCATGGTTCTTTGCCATTGGCCTAACAATTTTCTTTTCTTTTTGCTCCACTTAAGGGCCGAGCAGTGACTTGACAAGAGAGCATATAGTCCACTTCACATTTCTGTCCCAAAATTAAATATCTACTTTAACTTCCTTTACTCCTTCAAAAATATAAGTCGTTTATAACAAAAAAAAAATTATTAAGTTATTCATAATTTATTATTTGATATATGTTTTTATGAACCATTTAATCTTAGTACTATTATATAAATTGTCTAATATTAATGAAAAATATATTAGAAAAAGATAATATTTCAAATTAATATTTTAATCATATTTTTATTGTATGCGTGGAGGATGGATGGAGTACTTGGAAACTCTAACTAATTATCTTGTTTAGTTATGGAAAATATATTCATTCTTATTTTCAATTTTTTTCATTTTCTTATCAATTTATCTTTTCATTTTTCAAATAGAGAAAATAAAAAATTAGTTATTATTGTTGCTCTTGAAATTTGATGTGTGATTGAATAAGTGGATATTGAAATTACTTATTTTTCACTAAAATATCATTTAAAATAAAATTAAAAAACGAATTAAATGAACCGTTCACAACTTGTTATAAATTTAAAAATTAAAAAAAAATTGTTTTTAGATTTTCTATTTGAATTTCACTATCAAACATTAAACTTTATTTTTTTTAATAGAGATATCATATGATCTAAATATTGATAGACTGCACAATAAGAGACAGTCCTCCCATTTTAAATCGACGGCAACATAATTTGAATTTTGTACCTCTAAATACTTTTAAAGAGAAGTTATTACTTGACTACTTATTCACTGACATTAAACTTCATTTTTTATTTTTTATTTTAAATACATTTCTGAAAAACAAACAAAATTTTCCACAACTAAACAGTTGCAAACCCCAAATTTTCCAAGCTTAATGCCTATAAATACCCATCAAACATCTCATCTTAATTCATCCACCATAAGTTAAAAAAATGTTGTGCAATAAGATTCCACTAGCTCTCTTCTCTTTGTTTATTAGCTTAGCCCTAATAACCCTTCCCTCCACTTTGCATGCCCAAGACACGCAACAAGACTACATCAATGCCCACAACCAAGCTCGTGCAGCTGTAAACGTTGGGCCGATGACTTGGGACGAAACAGTAGCAGCCTATGCACAAAACTATGCCAGTCAACGAGCTGGTGACTGCAATCTTGTGCACTCACAGGGCCAATATGGTGAGAATATTGCATGGAGCAGCGGTGACCTCTCTGGGACGGATGCTGTGAACATGTGGGTTGGCGAGAAAGCTTACTATGATTATAATACTAATTCTTGTGCTCAAGGGCAGATGTGTGGCCATTACACTCAGGTTGTTTGGTCAAACTCGGTCCGGTTAGGCTGTGCTAAGGTGAGGTGCAGCAGTGGAGGAACTTTCATTACTTGCAACTATGATCCTCCAGGCAATTATATTGGGCAGAGACCTTACTAAATCTTATATATAGTTATGGTATAATCATCATATATATAGCTTCCATTGCTTGGAGATAAAAGCTGCAGTTTTAATGCAGTAGCTATGTATTAGCATGCAACAATAAAATCAACTATATATGGAGCTTATTATATGTTTTATCTATGAACACAATACTTGTGCTATATATTTGCATCTTTGATTTCATATATAACTTTTTATATATCTTATGCGTATAAGATGATAATTTCCAAGGAGCATATCTATGAAATAATAAGATATATATTACTTTTTGTTAGATTTGATGCCTTCATTATTTAGCTATATGAACTTCAACAATTACAGAGTTTGAGTATGATGAGCCTTATAAGGGGAGCAAAGCCTGAATTTGAGCGCATATATATATATATATGTGTGTATATATATATTATCATAGAAATATAATATTTTTTATTTAATTTTAGAAGTTTTTTTTTCACATCCATCAACTTCTACCATATGTAAATGGGATTAAACTCAGTAGAAATGAGAGAATTAAAAAAAAAAAAAAAAAAAAAAACCCTGTTCCCAAAAATGTGCAAATAATTTAATATGTATAGTGATCTAGTTAACTTTTTGTTTTTTTTTTCTCCATTCACATTAAGAGAACAGAAATGTAATTTTTTTCATAGCATATTGTTGTTGATTCAAAATTTCTATGAGATGCCATGATTTGAGCCATTGTCGACAAAATTTGTACTGATTTGTCAAAAAAGTAAAAAAAGTATAAAGAAAAGGAAGAAAGAGCATGGTAAAGAGAAAAATTTTATACTTTAGACTGTATTCATATATAGCACATACAATAATACATTTATTTTTTTTTTTGGTCCATTTAAAGTCCTGGGGGATTCTGGGAGAGCGGAGGAAAGAGGGAATTAAACCCCGCTCTACTACCCGGATATCCGGTATTAAACCCCACACAAAAATGGTATTAGCCCCACGCGTTATTGGGCACCAAGGACAAAGCCTTTAAAAAACAACTTATTTGAAGAAAAAATTGAATTCATTTTGACTAAAGGCTAAAAGTGAAACTAACATTATAGTTTCAAACTATACTTTAAAAAACAACTTAAAAGAAATTCCACCTTATCTATCATATAGAATTATGAACCATTCTATGTATTTAAGATATATGATAATAATTATTAATAAATTTTAATTTTTACTCTAAAAGTAAAACAACTAATCATAGTTATAGTTTAGCATAAATACCTATGTTTTTACTAACTAACCATAATTTTTTTTAACCAAAGTTTAGCACAAGTGTGTGTATATATATATATAAGTTTAATTCCTTTTATTGATAAGAAAAAATCATATAATTTTAATGAAAAGTAGTTACATAAAAAAATATTTATTTTTTTACAAAAACAAAAAAAAAATTATTATACTAAAAAAATCAAACATGTTAATTTGTTTCTCAACTGACTATATTACTATTAATTTGTTTATTTCTTATCATTTATACTTAAAATAAATAAATAAATAATTTAGCTAAATTAATGAGAACTTGAAAAAAAAAAAGTCCATCAAAAAGAAAACATGCTACTGTGCTTAGAGAGATATTTAAAGTTATTATTTAAAACAAACTAATTTTAACTAACTAAAATAACTATGGCTATTGATCATTTTCTATTTATCAAAAAAAAATTATGGTTAGTTAGTAAAGACATAGGTATTTGTGCTAAACTATAACTATGATTAGTTGTTTTACTTTTTAAAGTTAAAAATGAAATTTATTAATAATTATTGTCATATATTTTAAATATATAAAGATGATTCATAATTCTATACGATGAACTAGGTTCATCCAAAAATTTTTTTTTTTTTTTAAAAAAATAATAACGTACATTCTAAATTTGATTAAAAAATCAAAAAATAAATACAGTATTTAAAAAAATTATTTATTTTGAGTTAATTTTGAGTAGGATTTATGGTATAGTAACGTTATATTTAAAGATGGATCAAATACAACTAAACTAATATTAATAAATTATTTTTTTCGAAACGTCAAAGATTAAAATACACACATGCAATGCACAGGGACACCACACGCCATTTGAAAAAACTATGGCGATTTTGTAGAACGCGGAATGGTATATATGCAATACACACCCATGCAACCTTAGTAATATGGGATCCAAGACCAGAGCATAATATTATTATTATTATATATTAATAAATTATAAGTTATGTAATTGATGAAATATATATATATATATATATATATATATATATATATATATATAACTTAGCAGTTAAGTGCACTTGAAGGTTCAAATCCCGAATCATCATTTTTCAAAAATGTTCTTTTTGTTTATTATTATTAATAATGTCCTATGATTTGGGGATGATTGTCGTCATATCGTGGAACTTGCAAATGTAAACCCATTGATAATGTTATCTCCATAAAGGGCAAAAGGTCAACAGCGTTACAGCAGCATGTGCATGTGAAGGTCTCTAACTAATGCATTAACATGCCAATAAGCACCGTCGACATTTTCATTTCATACATAACAAACAAAAAGCTAGAAATGAAACAAACAACCCTTGGATAAATGGTTGGATGTTACTCTCACTTAAATGATATTTTGAATTCAACGTTAAACTAATTATTGAAAAACTTATAATCTTTATAATCTTGCTTAAATTAAATTGAATTAATAGAGTCAAGTAAAATTTAAATATCAATAATTTTTTAAAAAAAAAAAACTAAAAATGAAGCTCAAGCTCACAAGTCTCTCATTAGATCATGTTTTCTATATGATAAAAAAGCATATCCATAGTATATTGTTCAAAATTTTTGTTTTGTTCTAAAATAAAAATAAAATCATTTGAATTAGTTGGTTAAATTAAGGTGCGCTAAGGTGAGTTGCAACAATGGAGCACCATTCATTGAATGCAACAGTGATCCTTTCTAGTAATTAATTATATTGGGCAGAGACATGAGGGAGGACTGTCATAGCGATTTCCTTTTTTTTTTTTCCTCCGGACAGCAAATTTAGGAACGTATAGTGACATTACTAACCACGCAAAAAGAAGCATTCCGCTTCACCAAACCAAACGTATATTTTGTGTTAAAATTATGTATTAGTTGTGATTCTTAATTTAACATTGGACTTATATGTAGACTGTCATATAGGTTAAGTTCATATAAAAGTGATCAATTGGGTTTGGATAATTTTGGACTTTAATGTATCTAAACGGTGTGGGCCTTTATGTGTAGAGACTAATGGAAAATTTTATTTTAATGATGGGATAAAATAGAAATGCATAACAAGATTGTTATTAATATATAGGTGGTCATGATCGCTAGATGATACGTATGAATTTGTTCTGCTTCTATCTACATCTCATCAATCGAAAGAATACAAAGAGAAAATTTAAAGGCATTTTCTAAAAAAACGTGCTGAATGCCAGCAGCACAAGGATTGAGGATTGCATTATGGATTGAGGTACGCTTCTGCTATAATGTATTGATTTTTTAATTGATTTGGCATGAGATTGGGTTTTAGGGTTTTATTTAATTTAAAAATTTTCTCCTACAAATGGTATCAAAGTCGCTCATGTTGAATTATTAGAAAATTTTTAATTTTTTATTTGATGAATTTAATATTTAAAAATTTTTTATTTGATGAATTTAATATTTAAACATATATAATTTCATAATTTTGTAAAATTATATATCAATTTTGGTTAACATATATCATGTATATATGATTGGGTATTATTTTATCATTCTTTGGTAAATTTTGGTTTTCGGCAAATGTATTGAGCATGCAATTTTGCTGTGGTTTTTTATGAATTCGGTGCATTTTGTCTTGGGTACTGTGCATTTATATTCAGTTTCAGTGCATTCTGTTTTCGGCACTGTACATGAACATGATAAACGTTAATTGACATTCGTGGATATATGTGTATCATGCATGGAGCCACTTTTGTTGTGGAGCCACTTTTGATGGAACAGTAAATAATTTACAAATTTGAGTCATTATTTTGGTTTTTTGGATAACGTGGAGACCTAATATGTATATATAAATATATATTTGGTCGTTTGGATTTAATTGTTTATATGGGCACAGTTTTTGGAAGCATATATTTATGTTTCTTGGCAAGCGCGTATATTTGTTTACATTATTATTTGTGCCTTTTTTGACCTGCAAATGTGTAGATATATACATGAATTCGGTTCTATGTGGACATAGATTCTTTGTTTTTGGTTTATGTACAAATCTGTGTGCATATAATATATGTACAACTTGATTTTTGGTGAAATGGTGCAAATTGGCAAATTATATATATATATATATATATATATATATATATATATATATATATATGTGTTTTTTGGCTTATTAAAAAAAATTGCAACAATGCAATTAAAGAAAATTTTTTTGGTACAATTTTTGCAATTAAAGAAATTTTTTTTTTAGGTGTAATTTTTACAATTAAGATATTTTGGATATAATTTTAAATTTAAGTAAAGGTGTGGTTTTATATATATTTTAAGATAAATTAGTTGAAGCAACATTTCACCAAAGTGAACTTTTTTATGGATATTAATTTATTTTAAAATATAAACGGTTATGTGCATATAACTTATGTGAATATTAATCGGCCCAAAGGAAAGTTAGTATTTAACAGAATTACATGTACATCTGTGGTAATAAACATGTGACGATTATTTGGTTTTACATATGGATAATAAATCGATCCAAAGGAAGATTTGTTATTCGATATGTTACTTATTGTCAGTGTTTGATTACTACATCAAAATATCACTTACAAGTTAATATCGCTGTCCAAAAACATAATATTAATGGAGTGCCCGATATCTTGAGATGAGGTTTACCTTTATTTGAATTTATTATTGATTTTGTTTTGAAACTTATGTGAGTTTGTTTTGTTTGTTTGTCGTTCTCTGTTCTGATATGAATACTCCTGCTAATTTTACTGCCAACATCAATTCAGTTCTTATGGTGAATGGCATTGACTTCAAGTCATGGCAATGGAACTTCTTGATTGTTCTTGAAGTCATGATAATCTTGAATAAGGCCATTTCAGAAATATTCAGGGGCACAATGTCTGAAAAAATAACTATGGTTAAACAGTTCCCTAAAGAAATTGAAAAGAGGTTTGTCAAGACCGAAAAGACTAAAATTGATACGCTCTTGACAAAACTAATTTCAATGAGGTATACAGGTAAAGACAATATTAGAGAGTACATCACAAAGATGTCTCATCTAGCTTCTAAGTTGAAAGCACTTAAGCTAGATCTCTTTGAGGACTTATTGGCGCATCTGATTTTAATATCCCTTCCAATACAGTTTAGTCAGTTTAAGGTGAGCTATAATTGTCAGAAAGAGACTTAGTCTCTGAAGGAGCTCATCTCACACTGTGTTCAGGAAGAGAAAAAGTTAAAGCAAGATAAGCTAGAATGTGCTCACCTAGCCTTTACCACTAAGGATAAGGATAAGGGAACTAAAAGGATAAAGAAGCTGCAAATACAGGACCTCAAAAGAAACAACAAAAGAAACCTAAGGATTAAGAAAGAATTAGTTATTTCTTTTCTGGAGCTGAAAGGCATAAAAGGAAGCATTGCACCAAGAAAGGCATGCTTCATAATCTGGTCTGTTTTGAGGTTAATTTAAGTTCAGTACCTGGACACACATGGTGGATAGATTCTAGTGCAACAAATCACATCAGTGTGTCTATTCAAGGTTGCCTGAGTTGCCGAAAGCCAAATAATGTTGAAAGATACATCTATATAGGCGATGGCAATAAGGTTGAAGTTGAGGCAATAGGAAAATTTAGATTATTTTTGAAGACTGGAGCTTATTTGGATCTTGATAAAACATTTATTGTACCATCTTTTAGATGGAATTTGATTTTTGTTTCCGCTTTAGACAAATCCGGTTATTATTGTCTATTTGGAAATGGAAAATTCAGTTTGTTTCATGATTCAAATCAGGTTGGTTCTGGTCCTTTATCAGGTTACGATAATATTTATTCACTCTATACAGATACCTCATTTAATGAATCCTTGCAATTAAGTATACGAGGTGTAAAGAAAAAATTAACTAATGAGAATTCGGCTGCATTATGGCACAAGAGATTGGGCCATGTCTACAAGCGGAGAATAGAGAGACTTGTATCATATGAAATTATCAATCCCTTAGACTTTACAGATTTTGATATCTGTGTCAATTGTATTAAGGGGAAGCAGACCAATAAAAGGAGATTTGAAGCCAATAGAACTTTGGACGTCTTAGAACTTATACATACAGATATTTATGGGCCATTTCCTACAACTGCTTGGAATGGTCAATAATATTTTATAACGTTCATAGATGATTTTTCTAGATATGGCTATATATGTCTCCTTAAAGAAAAGGCACAGTCACTAGATGTGTTCAAAAATTATAAAGCTGAGGTTGAAAATCAACTCAGAAAAAGGATTAAAAGTGTTAAATCTGACCATGGTGGTGAATACTATAGTAGATATGACAGTTCAGGTAAACAACGTCTAGGACCATTTGCTAAATTCCTAGAGGAATGCGGTATCATCCCACAGTATACTATGCCTGGTTTGCCCAGTATGAATGGTGTTACTGAAAGATGAAACAGAACGCTTAAAGATATGGTGAAGAGTATGATTTCTCATTCTACCTTACTAGAATCACTATGTGGAGAAGCACTTAAGACTGCAACATATATCCTTAACAGTGTTCTAACAAAAGTAACTGCCAAAACCCCTTACGAACTCTGGATTGGTAAGAAACTCAGTTTAAAGCACTTACATATTTAGGGATGTCCAGCTGAGGTAAAGCCTTATAGGCCTAATGAAAAGAAACTAGATTTAAGGACGGTGAGTTATTTTTTTATTGGATACTCTAAAAGATCTAAGGGATGTAAGTTTTATGATCCCACAACTAAGTCAATTTTTGAGTCAGGAAATGCCCGGTTCTTTGAGGATGTTGAGTTTGCAGGGGGAGATAGAGTTAGAGACTTTGTCTTTGAAGAATAATATGTTGATATTCCCATGGGTGCTATCGGCATTGATTAGGATTCCATTCCTAACTTTGTTCAAGGCATAATAGACCAAGACAATGTCAAAGAACCTTCCAATCAAGAAATTATTCTAGAAAAATAAACTCTACCACCTCAAGAACCTATGCTATTAAGGAGATCCACTAGAGAAAGAAGAATTGCAATACCAGATGATTATATTGTATTTCTTTAAGAACATGAAGTTGACATTAGAGTGATGGAAGATGATCCAATCAACTTCCGTCAAGCTATGGAAAGTTCTAACTCTCAAAAGTGGATTGATGCCATAAATAAGGAGATAAAGTCCATAGAGACAATGACGTATGGGATCTTGTCCTATTGCCAGAAGGTAAGAAACCCATTGGTTGCAAATGGATATTTAATACCAAGAGGGATTCGAAAGGCAATGTGGAGAGATATAAGGCACGTCTTATTGCAAAGGGCTTTACACAGAAAGAATGCATTGACTATAAAGAGACTTTCTCTCTGATTTTTTTAAAAGACTCTTTTAGGATTATAATGGCATTAGTGGTATATTTTGATCTTGAGTTACATCAGATGGATGTAAAGACATTATTTTTTAATGGCAACATTAATGAAACGATTTATATGGTGTAGCCATAAAATTTTATGTCTGGAGACCTAAAGAATATGGTTTGTAAACTTAAGAAATTCACCTATGAGCTCAAGCAGGTATATCGACAATGGTATTTTAAATTTCATCAGGTGATCATCTCATTCGGTTTTGAGATGAATTTAGTTAATGAATGCATATACCATAAGTTCTGTGAGAGCAAGAATATTTTCTTGGTTTTATATGTCGATGACATTTTGCTTGCCAGCAATGATATAGACTTATTGCATAAAACCAAGAGTTTTCTAGCTAAGAACTTTGAGATGAAAGAACTTGGTGATACCTCTTTTATATTAGGCATCTAGATATATTGAGATTACTTTCAGGGTATTCTTGGATTATCATAAAAGAGTTATATCGAAAAGATTCTCAAGAGATATGGCATGCAAGATTGTAAGACAAGTGATACCCCTGTGGCTAAGGGAGACAGGTTTAGTCTCAAACAATGCCCTAAGAATGATATTGAGGAAAAGGAGATGCAAAAGATTTCTTATGCATCTACAGTAGGGAGTCTGATGTATTCTCAGGTTTGTACGCATTCGGATATTATGTACATCACTGGGATGTTGGGCAGATATCTAAGCAATCTAGGAGTAGACCATTAGAAAGCAGTCAAACAGGTCATGTGGTACTTACAAAGAATAAAGGACTGCATGCTCACATATCGGAGGTCAGATCAGCTTGAGATCATTGGGTATACTGACTCCGATTTTGCTGGATGCCAAGATAGTATAAAATCTACTTCAGGCTATATCTATATGTTAGCTGGGGGTACTATTTCCTGGAAGAGTGCTAAACAGTCTCTTATAGCCTCTTCAACCATAATAGTAGAATTTGTAGCGTGTTATGAGGTATCCAATCATGGAATATGGCTGCAAAATTTTATCACGGGACTGCACATTGTGGATGGCATTGAAAGGCCACTTAAGTTATTTTGTGATAATAAGTCAGGAGTTTTATATTCCAACAACAACAGGAGCTCGATGAAGTCAAAGCATATAGACATCAAGTTCCTTGTTATGAAAGAAAGAGTTTAGAGTGAACAGTTGTTTATAGAGCACATCGGTATAAACTCCATAATTGCGGATCCACTTACTAAAGGAGTACCACCCAAAGTGTTTCATGAGCATACTACTCGTATGGGTATCATGTCATTTGAGGATATTCAGTTTTAGTAGGAGTTTGTAATTTTAGATGCTCTTTGATGTAGACATTCTTTGGTTATTTCAATTTATAGATTTTAGTTATTTCGGTTATTTTCTGCAAAAATAAAGTTTTTTGGTTTATTCACACTTTGATTTTGGTATGGTTTGATCTCACTAAAGTTTAAGGTGGACCAGTAGGAAATATGTATGTTAAGATCACATTGCATGAAATTTCCATACTACACATCCACATCATGATCCATGTCATTTATTTGTATCGACATACATGACCATTGATAAGTCCAGTTACGATAAATGTAACAAAGGCTGCTTTGATCCTATGTTGATATGATTGATGGACCGGATTGGTTATAGATATATTTCGGTAATGACAGACAGTTGAGCTCATACGGTTATTTTTGCAATACATAATTATAAGGTTACACATATAGCCCAAGTGGGAGATTGTTGGATCCTTAATCCAACATTGGGCTTATATGTGAATAATTATGTATTGTGGACTGTCATATAAGTTAAGCCCATATAAAAGTGATAAATTGGGTTTGGATAATTTTGGGCTTTAATGTATCTAAAGGGTGTAGGTCTTTAATGTATAGAGACTAATGGGTAATTCTATTTTAATGATGGGCTAAAATAGAAATACCAAAAGATAACAGGATTGTTATCAATATATAGGTGGTCATGGTCCCTAGGTCATACGCATGATTTTGTTCTGCTTCTTTCTACATCCCATCAATAGAGAGAATACAGAGAGAAAATCTAAAGGCATTCTCTAAGAAAACGTACTGACCTAGAATGCCAGCCGTACAAGGATTGAGAATTGTACTATGGATTCAGGTACACTTCCACTGCAGTGTATTGATTTCTTAATTGATTTGGCATGAGATTGGGTTCTAGGGTTTTATTTAATTTGGAGATTTTCTCCTACATTAGTTGCTAATAAAGGAATAGTTCCAAAAACATTTAGAGATGTATGATTCAAATTCTGTCATTCTCAATTTAAAAAGGAAGAATTATCTTTATTGTTTAATCCATCAATATTTAAGTTATGTAACATTCCTATCAACTTAAATTATATATTAGTTTTTTTTTTTGACAATAACAATAATTTCATTAATACAAACCAGCAATACATAGATAAAAATATTAATATAAATCCGCTAAAAACCATTAAAGGATGAAACTGTGAAATATTCACATCTCCAAGGTTAATAGCATAATAAATC